>JAMBLF010000894.1:0-174697 GCA_030578115.1 Leucoptera coffeella
CAGGCGGTTAAGGGTCTAGGAGTAAGTAATGTTTACATAACTATCTATCATTTACGTAATGTTCGATGATTTACGAAATATTAGGAGACAGATAAAATCATCAAAACCGTTTTCAATTTGGTTTGATATGTATATAAAATATGTAATGAAACATAAATATTCACTACCTAACCCTTACGGGGTTGTCAAAGGTTAGAGTTTTTATCTCTGAAACGGTAGGCTATATTATTTTAGATAGGTACTATATTGCCATCCCAAAATATATTGGTTTTCAAAACCTTACGTAATATGCAGTACATATATCGTGTCTTTATTTAATAGTGCAGATCATTACTTACAACGAGCAGTAGCTAAGTTTCCTCACGTATTTTTGTATTAATATATATTGACTTGAGTATATATATTAGGTATTCAGAGCTTTGCCAATTAACGTATATACATTTAATCAATTAACTACGTACATACATATACGAGTATAAAAACAAGCCTCACAAGTAGTAATGCTAGCATCATCTCCAAATCAGTGTTATTAAAGAGTACAACCCTATAACTAACAAGTTAGGTTGGGGGCAGATAAAACCATTTCAATCTTGATGAAGTGACGCACTTCTAAGATAGGGACGAGCGGGTAGGGTTGTCGATGTTCTTAAATTTTACATGTGCGAAGATCGCGTTCCTTCTCTAAATGGTCAAGATTTATTCCTTCTCTAAAAGGTTCACATTTAATATTCAAAATTTTGTTTATCTTTACTTATAATGTTTTGTGCTTACACATATATTTTTTTTACTAAGTTTTGTGCTCTATTGTATACCACGAACAATGAAATCGCAAAAACATTCGCTTTTTCCATTAACACATGGATACTCTAATTGAAGGTTTTATTTGGTTCATAACCCACCATTACCTTACAATACCTTACAATAAACTGAAAGTGATAAAAAGATCTTCATCATTTTTCTGGAGTTTTTAATAACGGATTTCTTATATATACTTCCACCTTCTTTATACTTCCAAAGGTAGAATAATATTTTGTTTTGTAATTATGTATTATTAATATGTTTTTCTTGACAACCCTGCATCCCAATTCCAACTAAGACCCTGGTCACACTTTTGGGGTCTAACGTTATTAACAGGAAAGGATGTTAATGGTCATGTCCATGCCCGGTTTATGGAGCCTTAACTGCTTAAGCCTATTCCAGAGCCTCTCAATGATAGGGCAGTTCTGACCCTAAAGGGTATTTAGGCATATATGGGTCTATCTTAAAAGGGGTGGATAGGGTTTTGGGTTATGAAATGTCTGTAAGTTACAGGATGGTAAAAAAATAGTAGTTGCATTTTACTTACGGGTATGGGTATTATTTCGGGTTGTTTGAATTCGGACAAGCGACAAACGCGTTAACGAACATTAACCCTTGCCGGGCAGTCAGATGTTCAAATTTCCATCGCCGCGATTGCGAAAGAGGTAATTGTATGGCCACCTCAAACCCACGTGTTCACCAGATAGTCAGTAATATGACATTTACAAGCCCCTGACTAGTACCTGTTCGGGGAACAATTAGGTTTTCTCACAATGTTTTCTCTCACCGTATTATTCGCTACTTTTCACAAATGTATTTTTATTTCGAAAATGTTAAGTACATTTTCGAAAATCAGAAAACTTTATTTCCATTAGTTAATGCTCTGAGGTTCCCTGCACCCACAGATACAGAGTCAAGCCCTCAACAACTGATTTACGCCAACTATAATAGGAATTCGAAATATTACAAAATAATTAGTAACAAAATTTAGTTTAAAGCATTATTTTTAAGATAAATGAAATTCATCAGGACTATGATTCCTAGTGGTCAACGAAACTATTGACCAATGTCTACGTACAATGCCCTAGCCCCTGAGTGACCTTCTAACTTAGTCTCTATCTTCTTCGAGATGCGTGAAGAATGTTTGTAAGTAAGTCAGTTTCAAAATTCAAATAGCCTGAAACCTGTAAAATCTTCTATACGTAAGGTAAAGTCCAGAAGATGTAAGAACAAAACACTTTGCATGACATTAAAATGGTTATGAGTCTGTAAAACAGAACATTTCGCGGGAACACCATCCATTACCTTTCCTGCTTTACGATCGTCTCGGACTGCGCCTGTGATTCCGCAATGGAACAGTTACATTGTTTTAGCTTGCGTAATATACGCTGCTGTAACTTGGTCACCTCTTATGGTATGCTAGGGAAAAAGGTTTGTGGTTACGTGCTGTTGAAGTCTCAGATTAGACTGAGATAATAGTTATTATCTCTTACTAAGTCTTCACTTACCAAGTCATGTGTTGTTCACTTTAGGTAAAAGTATACTAGGAACCTTCGAATTACATAAAATATAACAAAGCTCTGACTTAGAATCGTACCCACAAACATATATTCCAGTTCCTTGACCTACTAGCCAAGCCACATTTTTGACTTCTCCATTTGTCAATAATAACATTCTATAGATGGAAATTTATTTTTTTAATTATTAAAAATTTAACTCACGTCTGTACTTAGGCGTCGTTTTGTAATTAATTTAACACACAACTACATCAATAATTTGTTTCAAATATAATTCGAATATTATTCGTTATTTAATACCGTCAACTACTTAATTATGTAAGCTTTAAAACTTTAACAAACGCATTCTCGTCTAACTTATGTAAATTGAATATATACAATATCAATAATTCATCATACCATAAACCTAATCCTCAACCATCTTCGAAGTATCAACTATCTACCAAAAGTACATACAGCTGCAGCCATATATCTGCGGTAACCTATCCAGTAGGTAAGAGTGGTAGGAGAATATCCCCGATGTGCCGTTAATAGGTCCCACTGCCATTAGAAGTGTTCTTAATGAATTGCTACACATTTAGAAATGCACTCAACTCGATTGCTCCTCAATGCTTTTGCCATGTGGAACCGGGATATATCTTAGTGCTAGGTATTCTTGTTCGATCTAGAATCTAGAAGCATTTGTAATATTCGTACTGATCTGCAGAATAGGTAGGCAGAGAATAATCCATTAAAAATGAATGGGTTAGATTCATTTGGGACATTTAATCTTACAGTGAGATGAAAAATTATACTGATTGAGTCTATATATGTATTTACTAATATGAATATCCAATATTTAAAGCTTTAGATTTATAGAAAATGTACGGTCTTATTTACTATTAGTAGGAACTAAAGGTATCCAATGTCGTAAAATATTTAATTCCATTCTTATTCTAGACTTGTACTGAACCAAGATTTTGAAATATTTAAGTACACACACACTTCGCGGTCATTATCCTTTGAGATAGTGTCATAATTTTACGTGCACATGTAGCCTAAATAGCAGGGTAGTTAATTTATGGCTCCAACTTTTCACCACATTGATTATTCCTTCTTTTATTCTGACATCTATAGTTTGAAGAAGAAATGCATAATACTCACACAGCGAATTCCGATTGGAGTAGCGTTCCATATCTTCGTGTTCAGTAACTAACTCATACTAATTTAATTAAGTACAAAGCAATCATTGCAATTTCAACTCAACTCAGTCCGTTATCTGGCATAAAGCACTTTAGTTTTTGCCCCGAGTATCGTGCCAAACCCAAAAAAACTTCCTTAAGCTCGGATCCTAATTCTCAATGCAGTTAAGTTAATTGGCAAGCGCTATTAACAAAGTTAGCAATTGCAGTCGATCTGCCTCTAATTGATTTTTAATGGCCTCTGATTCGAGCTATTGATTGCGATGCCAACTATCCGTGGTAATGGCCCGCTTTTGTCTTGTGCAAGGAATATTTAAAAGGAAATAGTGTAAGCATACGTGGTAAGTTTTCTAATTTCAATCTATGGTAACTCAGATACTTATGTGAAAGTCATATAGTAGATGTGATCTCCGGTGTGCCGTACTTACCGTAAGGAATTAAAGGCCGTGTATGTATGTGTAGACCATTGCGGATCATAGAACTTGAATGTATATGTATATTAACGACTGATGATTTGTATTGGAGTACGATTCAAAGAAGTTCGATATCATAGAGAGAGAGAGTCAAGAATGATTTGTAAATAACGTGACTTAACATCAAAAGAAAGAAAGAAAGAACAACATTTATTCACTGCTTATATACATTTTGGCATAACACTATACACACTTCGACACAACAACCAATACATATATGGATGAAAAGGAGTTGTCTCAATATTTGACAGTAGGTATATATCCTCCGGCAGCTCCCAACCAAAAGTCTCAAAAAGGAAATATTGTTATCAGATACCTGACCGTCATCCAAAATATATTATACTATAATAATCTTCTTTAAGCGAATGTACGAAGTGTGAACAGAAGAACATGTATAAGAAGATTAATGGGTGTGAATAAGACAAGAGAGATTTGCGAGGATCGTTCTAGGTGGCAATCGATAGTCTCTGCCAATCCCGTTACTTATGTAGTAGCGTGACTATATGAATATATGCACGTATGATAGATACTGTACTTCTCTATCTATAAGCATCACTATAAAATGCCACATCTCGAAAACAGGCAGTCTAGTTACGACCGAATCAACTAGACCGAACTAGTCAACTAATAGAATATTTTTATTACATAGTAATAGAAAAAATACTTTCAAACTATTTCACTGGTCAAAAACACTATTAATAGAGAATCAAATATCTCTATAACCGAAATAGTCCACATGTTTTGGACCCATCCAGTTATAGCCTGAGTGTCAGCTGTTTCCTCTCTTTTGGAGGCGAGGTATTAGGCACCGGATGTTGACTTGCAAAGCGAACTAAAATGAAAAAAACTCTGAAAGGCAGGTTTAAAAATAGAATTCTATTATTTATTGTCCATTATAAAAAGATGTAAATAGTATTATTATATTATCTGAGTTTATTTCTAGATGGTTCAAAAGTGTATAAATTGGGTGATGGGCTAGCAATTTGTTACAAATTCAGATACATTCACGTCTTTTAATCCCTTGAAGGATGGACAGAACCACGCAGATATGAAAATATCTCCTTGGTCACTTTTAGTATAAACAATGGCGTTGTTATGTCATGATAGAATAGAACGAGATTACTAGCTCATTTTCTTTATTAATATAATTATAATCCTAGGCCAAAAACTAAAATTAACCAAAGGTTCTGGCCATCCCTAAAGAGATTAAAGGTCTATAATGTACATTTTTTGTATATTACCAAAAAGGTTGACGAAAATAGGATCTAATCAAACGCGCTTAACCGGATAAGTGGCAGCTGTTTCCCTTTACCAGTTAACCCGGATTGACTCCATTCGAGACCGGAAGCCGGGTCGCCATACACCCGTCCGGTTAAGGAAACGGAAGTGTTACCACGGACTGCTAATGAAAACTCGACCTTTTTTCTGATAATAAAAAAGGGTTACAAATAAAAATGGAATGTCCAAAGTACAGAGTATATTAAAAAACATTTGATACTTTTAACAAACTTTGGATTGCGTTTGTAGATGTTTTGGTGTATGTTCTAGTATGTTCTGTAGTATGAGTAGTTTACTGTTATTATTGATCCCACAGAAAACATTGGAACAGAATCTGTATCATAAATAACGTAATTTATATTCTTTTCAATTACATTTAACACATTGGTCGTTGAAACGAGACAGAAGTGTAAAGCTTTAATATTATTTAAATTCAAGATAATTTATATTCAATGTAAGTGCAGTAATAGTACACATACTATAAGTAATAGTCTTAACTTATTTACTTCATGACAAAGCCTAGGAGTCCCACCTAGAGAAGGTATAAACTCCTCTCTTTATTATTTTTCACAATACAACGGAAAAAGAAGAGCTAAAATCATTTTCAAGTATACAGTATATAGCAGTAGTATAGTATATATATCTAATTGAATGAAGATCCGAAACTAATCATTTAAGAGCCATTTATAATCTCCTAAAAATTCGTAGTACAAGCCGGGTTGTCTATTTAGCCGTAGCTCCCCACATTTTTACAAAGGCCTTTCAATATGGTCATTTCTAAGAAAGAAGTAATTGAAAGGCCCTACATAATGGGCTATTCAACCGTTTAGGGTCACTCCTGTTTATTGGGTCCTGCTTCAGCCAATTAGAGTAATGTTGGAATGTTCTTAAAGAGCCTTACGTAGTTTTTGAACCGTTATTTGATTGTATATGTTATGGGCAATTCATACAAGGTAAGAGTTGCTCAGGGAATGAAATCATTATTTTTTTGGCCCTTTTTTGGTAATTATAAATCTTTTGCGCTATGGGTATTGTTTAAATAGAGTTTCTTCTGCACAGAGTAGAGAGACCTTCATAATTACAAAATGTTTAACCATCACCACTCAGTAATATGCAAAATTGGTGAGATACATACTGACGTGTATTTTTCTTCTTATTTTTTACACCATTGTTTACTCTTATTATGTCATACAAATTAAAAATTAATTCAATCACATTTAAATACATTACCCACTACTTCATTATTAAATCATAACAAACTCTTGTTAAAGTACTTACGTCCTAAAATACCTTCCATCATCTGAAGCATAACTAAAAGTTATAATAGCAATGATTAGACTATTGCTGACATTTTTTTAACTCATTGTCCACAAAATTCACATACTATTCTCTCCTAAGATATACCAGGAAAAACCACTAGTTAGCATTCTTTTTACGCTATGTATATGTAGCACAGGACCGTTTTTTTACATACATCCTATTTTCACATATATAATACATCCTCTGACGCATGTACACGAAACTGCGGCTAGGCAAGGCATGTGACAAGGCCGTCCAATTAAAAGTTCCTTTTGCGTAGCATCGGCTGGATAACGAGCATTAGACTTCATAACTTCGATAACGAGTGATCTCTCTTCTTTGAGACTGCGCTTACGATGAGCCGCTTTCAATTTTGGGGTTTAAATAAAGTTCATCACGTAGTCCGTGTCACGTGGTTTGCTGGGATTTTTAAGGGGTTTAATTGCGTATTTCCCGATTTGATATGGAGGGGATTAGCCAATAACACATGTTACTAAATTTCAGACATCTTTACCGAAATAATAGTGACGTGCTACATGGTTATTATAAGCAATCATTAAGAAAATATTATGAAAGAGTATTTTTTAATGTTGAGAGCGATGATTTCAGTTGTTATTGGATGCTGGCTGACAAACTGAAAACCTTGCCGTATAAAATGACAGCGTAATCTCAAAGATGTGCCTGTAACATCAGTTAACAAGAATACGAAAGTTTGTGTTGATCTTTTTATGGGAAACAATCTCACACAGTTTTTTCTTATCTCACTCATAGCTCTCCTACTTCAAATATGTTCTCTGGCCGTCATCAGGAGTCCCCTTAATTCACTTCCCCATTAGAGAGGTAGACATTGCAATCCATCGCAGCACTAATTGATTTCTAATGGCTGCATTAAGCTTTGTCTCCGAGCCGCTTCGATTGTTCAAAGCGCTTTCAACGATCCCCGTCCAAGTTAGTCAGGGACTTGAATTGTAACCAGCTGCCGTGTTATTATAAGAGGAAACTTAGATCATTACCTATCACGTTGGGTGCTGTCTATCTGGTGAAACGTGGGCTTTGATGGCTCATACCTAACATGCCTTCGAAATAACGAATCGGCGGTCAAGCCTTTGAATACCCCACCACAATAAAAACGAAGTTGTGAGTATACAAGTCGTGAAGCGGATGACACTAAGGTAAGTTGTACGATAGTCAAGGCGTAGCAATTATCCAACAAACTGAAGAACTAGAATTTGAGTTCAAGCGTATGCCCGTTAGATGATTTTTTGAAATTCTTTTTCGCTTAAAATCGAATTTTGTTATTTACGTAACAATAGCATGTTCTTTTTATTAGATAGTCTTCACTACGTAGCTTACCGGAGTGCATTAGCCCATAATTGCTACTTTATTATTAATATATCAATTTTATATTTGTACACAAACTACTACACTAAGGCCTAGCAATCGCGTTCCCTGTAATAGTTTGTAAGTATGCATAGAGATCAAAAGTATCTAAGATTCAGTTGAACCTAAAAGGGATTAAAGGATTTACATACATATGTATCCATACAAACTTTCTCGTAGGTACATCTTTAAAACTAGGTCTACCATTAGCAGATTAGAGTAAGCAACATGTTGCGTTTGTCGTTAAAGGAGAGGCATTTGAATTTTATGCTGCACTCGACCCAAGTATCTCATCCATTGGAATCGAAGACAGCAACTAAATACAGTTGTGGGTTGCACTTTGTTGCTTAGAAAAAGCCTTGTTGTTAAGTGATTAATTGTACTTTGTTAATATAGATATGTCATAACCAGCTTCTTTTCCGTTCATTATGATGTCAGTAAGTATACCCTGGTTTGCTAATTAAAACATTAGGGTGAAATATCAAAACATATCAAAGCTATCCCATGCTAGCTAGCTACCATTCTTTCCGACATATCGTATGCATATTCCATATGACGTCAAAACCCTAATATACATGCAAACAAGTGACCAAGAAGATGTTTTCATGACTTCAAGGTTCCATCCCGAAAGGGATCACAGAATGTGAAAATGTATGTATGATTAAAGCTGTCAATACTTAGGCTTCACAACAACTTGCTGACAAACTGTCTCTAAGCATTACACGTGGTAGTTAAAGATACTCTAAGGATGCTTGTGTATTACTTTCCTGCACCATGTTAAACTTAAACAAATGTTTTATTGCTTCTATTATATAGTATAAATTCTATTAGATAAAACTTCTTATAAACAGCTGTTCATTTTACGGTACACCCAATCAGAAAGGCACCTGGATTACTACTGTCAAATCCCAGATCAGCACCATTGGCTATTACACAAAGGAAATAGCGTGATAGGTGCTGCTAACGAACGCTGTGGTGCGGCTGTCTAACTGTTATTTTGTTTGAAATAGAAACGTTCATATTCCCGCTGGCAGAGGTTAATTGAGTTGAGTTTAGTGCTGTTTTGGGCATAATATGCTTTTTTAATATAACATGGGAACTAGGTGCAGAAGTAAGTGATAGGTTACGAAGATGTTTTGCTTGTTTTCTTATAAAAAGGAGAGATCAAGATCAAGACAAACGGTCTCTTATCTTCACACACATTTTATTTAAAATAAAACCTTCGCTTTAGGACTGAGCAGATTGATGTAATGTATGACCATGACTTGAAAAGAAGAGGCGACGAAGAGAATAGAGTTTGTCATAGATGTTTTAATTGATTAATTTATTATAACGCTGTGCTCATCGACAAACTTAGTTTGATGAAAGTTTATTCAGGATTCGTGTTATTCTAGACTATAGCGTGTATATGATGTTATAATCCTATTTAATATTTCGACTACACATGTGCGCCTGTCTCGAGCAGCGAGCAAAATGCCACAGTCTTGCACAATGGCTGTCTTCATTTACGCCAGGCGCGCCCAAATGCAGCGGGCATCTGCTCCGCAGACGTCATAGAAACAGATACATCCTCCATGCAGTGATAACAATATTTTTAGAAGTGGCAAATATAGATGAATAATATATATAGGTCAGGTGAAGAATCAAAGATATAATAGCTAACATTAATTAAACTAACAATGGTTAATCAAGTCTTTGGTCATACGAATTTATTTCTTCAGTCTCCATCATTACAGCTGTTGAGGTATATTATGTTGCCATACACAAGCATTGACTCATTGATACCAAAGTAAGAAAAAGTTAAAATTGCATTGTGCATCATTAATTCAAATATTTTAATAAAGCTTTATAGTTGATTTCTAATGTTCTACATATTCTATGATACTATAAGAGCATATTATTATGTGTGTGTGTTCAAATGAGCATCCAGTTATTCAAATTGTATTCAAAGTCACAACTTGATTATTATCAAAGATATATTATTAGCTGAGAAGAACAAAAAACTAATGTATAAAAAATA
Organism: Leucoptera coffeella; assembly: GCA_030578115.1. Classification (NCBI taxonomy): domain Eukaryota; kingdom Metazoa; phylum Arthropoda; class Insecta; order Lepidoptera; family Lyonetiidae; genus Leucoptera; species Leucoptera coffeella. The sequence continues at coordinate 9,947 of JAMBLF010000894.1, forward strand.
TACGAGTATATTGGACATTGGGGCGTTTTCAAGTTTCAATCGGAATTGAAGCTCAGTCGTTGAGGGCTTGACTCTGTATCAAAATGTACTATATTGCAAAATGCACTTAATACTACGATGAAAGAAAACATCATCAAACATCATGAGTAAACTTTGTCCCCGAACAGGTCAGTGCTTGTAATGGCGACAAGGATTAGCACCTGTTACATTGAGTACTGACTATCTAGTCAACTCGTAGGTCGATATGGCCATAGAATTATGTGGCAATTCCCGCTATGGACATCTCGACCTTTGACTACCCCGCGAAGATTTATGGTCGTAAGTTTGTGTTTTATCTCATTTACGATAATTATTCCCGTAACAACGCCTCTTCTTTTTTCACAAAAACATCAGATTACATTTTATACAATCAGAGATAAAGTCAAAACATATACAAATCATATTCATATCACGACTTAAACAATGACGAATATCGTGTTCTTGCAGAACATGATATAATAAAACAAATATTGGTAATACATATATACACAAATATATTCACTTGCTTAAGAGTAAACAGGACCTCGGAGATATAACATCTCTTGGGGTCACTTTTTAGCTTGAATTTTGAGGTTTCATTATCATGTGAAACATTGGTGACAGGATGCTAGTCCATTATCCAATAGATTCCATTGAACCCTGGTCCCTTAGCCGCCTCCTACGACATGCCGGGAAATATAGCAGCTAGTTACCATTCTTTTAGCGTCCTAGACTAACACGAGATTCATATCTGCAACGTTCTGTCCACCGCGAAAGGGATTAAAGGATGTGAATGTATGTAAATTTTGATAAATGTAGGTATTATGTTCATTATATCTAGTCCATTACGCAAGACTCCATACCTCAAAAAGCCTTCTAAACAAATGTACCTATTTATGATTGTGTATGAAAAAGCAACAAAAAGACATTTTACAGCATTTTACCCTCATGTAAGTACGTATGTATCTGCGAAAGGAAAGACAAACTGACACAAACTCCTGCTTATATTGAAACTATAAATAAAGGGTGTGTAGCAATCCTTTGAAGCTCACAGACAACGATTTCGCAATTGATTTGCCTTGTGTATTGCCCCACATTTCTTGTCCCTTTATACTACGATCGACGACTACGATTTTGCATACACGTAGTTGTTGTAGGCTACGAATAAAGCCTGACATTTTAGGATTGCCCGGTTAAATTTATACAGTAACAAAAAATGCTTGTAACTGTTGTGTTTTCTTTTTTTCATACATACATAGTAAATTAAATACATACATAATAATACTTTTGCTATGTAGTTAGATATTGGCATATGCGATTTTCAATGAGATAGTTGCTAGATAGACAAGATCCAATGTGACAAATTTGACAAATTATATTTCATTTGCAGTGAGCTAACTGGCTATTGCTCATTCATAAGCATATTCAATCCTCAAATGCTTTTTGCTCATCGTAAAAGTGACGAGTTTTACATTATATCCATCATTATATTATGCTGTTTTATCGTTAAATTGTTACATCGTACCTTAGACCCACCTATACTCACAAATCTATTTTATTTTTAAACTGTTTTATACGCACACACCTATTTTCTATTATATAGATCTTTATATTTATATGTATTAAATACTAGCGACCCGCTCCGGCTTCGCAAGGGGAAATATATAGCCTACTCCACTATTTAATGGATGTTATTATACATGTAAACCTTCCTCTTGAATCACTCTATCTATTACATATCTACTAAACCGCATCAAAATGCGTTGCGTACTTTCAAAGATATAATCATACAAAGGGACATAGGGACAGAGAAAGCGACTTTGTTTTATACTATGTAATTATTATACTTTATATTATATAAGATCCTTAACATATAGTCTGCAACACAGCCATATAGGCTCAGGGTAGAGTTGAATCAATACTAGGCAAGGATCAAGGGGAAAATTGAAGCTATAAGCGCGCAATTGGATTGATGGAGACACCCTACATCCCAAGTACGGGCTTCACATTTACTCGTCTTTAACCGAATGCTGGGATCAAATGTTTGGGCCCAAACTGCTTGGGATCAACCGCCAGAGTAGTTTGGGTTCTCGTAGAGGAATAGAGGTTACCTTGAGATTTTTACCTTCATTTATTTACGTACATAATATACTCTATGCTTCACATCTAGTGTATACACACGCCCTTATGTTTTCATTACATGAAATTCCTACTCAGTATCGTTGAAATTATATTGTGCTGTGTAGTGAATAAAATTACTTATAATGTTGTGTGCAGTGAAAAAAGGTTTATCTTTATTTCTTTCTATTCATTTACATACATATAAAAAACATAACATACGCTTCGCGACTTCTGTATACACACTCCCTTCACATATAAAAATTAGCCATTATGTGCAATAGCATTCAACGTAACGAGGTCGAGTTTAGTGTTTTTACTTATATACGCGATACCTTGTCTTGCGATATGAGCCTTACGATGCTTTCAAAGAGATGCAATTTAAAATCTTAAATAGTGTAATTGTAAAAAGGTAGCAATTACATATAAATAATTGAAATAGAAAAAAAACTGGCTGTTCATGATATCAAAACCCTTTGTGAGAACCACAATTTCATTCCACATCCGCTCCACTGAGTACTTGACTTCATTTCGAATCGAAATGCACGCTACTAAAATATTTATTTAGCATTGTCCAAACAACAAGGTGAATAATTGAATATATTTTAAATCATTGCTTGCACTGTAAACACAAATTCTGTGTGAACATTTCCTACAATAACTCACAAAGTTTAATATCGAAAATTTATGATCAATTAACAACGCAACGTTATGTTTATTTTCTCATTAAAAGCAATTATTTAAGCGTTCATTTTAACAGATGGTTTACTGAGTAATTGTTATTTGTTGTACGTGGTTTCAAGGTCCGTTACTGGGTAATATATTTATAATAATATTTAGGAAACTAAAGCTAACGAAAGTTTTTAAGTGAAGAGGTGTAGGAGTGTGAAAATGAGTGTAGTTACGTAGAGCCTGGTCTAATATGGCTTATGACAGTTAAATAGACGCCATATTGACGAAGGGTGACGTAAGAAGTACCTATAAGTGCCGAGTGTATTTAAGGAGGTGTAGTGACAATGAAGCGAAAGAGGTTTAGCAGAATCGGAACAGATGGAGATGCGCGATCTGCCTCTCCAACTATAAGGAAACGGGCGTGATGTGTTTATACATGTACGCATCACCCAACTATTCATATTTTATTCATACATAATAATCTTTAATATAAAGACCGCAAAGCCTAACTAATCGTAATTAACCTAATACAACTACAATGTACGTTAGTTTTGATTATTATATTGTGCGTTTATTTGTCTGTAATAACCTTCTGTATCTACCTTAATACTAAAACTTGAAGCTTGTTATACGGTCCAATAGGAAAAGAGACAAGAGATTGAAAAATAATAACTGTTTACAAACAACGGATACATGTTATTGAAAACACTCAAGATTGTATAAGGGCTATGCTACACTTTTAATATAAAGTACTGATATCGTTTGAAGTGAATATAAGTTAGCCTTTCTTCTCAGTGACTTAAGATATATGAAGGCAGTGAAAACAAATACCATTTTTCGATAACACATTCGCAGGTTTATTTTAATTGTCTTAATTGGTTAAATAATTCATTGTTTTTTCTTACGTTTTATTTCATAAATAAATTAATTCAGTTTATACGCTACATAACAAAAAAAGCCTTTCTCTTGTTATGACAATCTCAAGTGGAGTACAAGCATTAGATTTCTGGAATAACATGTTATTGTTTAGAGAAGCAACTGAGATAAAACTCTTCGACATAACATAAAGTCTTTGATGGTTCAAAGAATTCACATTAAATGATATACCCGTATCAGTATAAAACCCTATTTAAACTCGTATTCACGTGTCAAAAATCTTGCTACTGTTGAATAAAATACATAAGAAATTCAGGATATTGAGAATTTATTCCTTTAATTACGTTTGGTAACTAATTACTGTATTTGATTACGAATAAACATATATTTATTCGAAATTTAAATATGACTCATAAAATTCAAGACTACAAAATAAATAATAGTTTGAGTTTTTTTCGAAAGGATTCCTGTAAAACCATACACAAATACACATCACGTCCGTTTCCTTGTAGAAAGGTAGGCAGAGAAAATAAAAAGAAATAAAATATTATATGATATTCCAACTATTCCCAAAACAGTTAAAAAACAGAACAAAAACAAAACAGTTATAGTTAGGCTGCAGTCTCATTCTGATGGATTATTTAATTAAGTTGTATTGTATTGAAATATGTCTGCAGAGTTTCTTGGCATTTCTTCTCTGCAGGATTTTGCTTTACGAAATGCCATTAGTTTAATTAGATTTATTTAATATTTTTAATTTCAATTGATTAACTGTAATGACAACTTTTCCGATGGAAATGTTTTTTTTTTTTTTGACCTTCAATAAGTGATTTTATGATCCTGATATTGAATAAAAAGCATTTCATTTCATTTCAAAGCATTTCATTTCATTTCATTTCAACAATATATTACTATAAGATGAATCTATGAACTACTGATTCCACAGTTGAGATTCACATCGACCTCTTTACAGCGATAGTTTCCTCCTTCTACTTACTTACCTTTTAGCTATACCTTTCAGTACCAACACTGACGAAGCTGAGACAAAACCCCATCTCACATACTCCGGTATATTGCCACCTACATTCTCTTACTCCATCTGAGACCTAAATTAACACAGACTAATAAAAAGAGGGGCTCCATCTGTGGAGATAATCAAAGGATGAGTATCCGGCGCCTTTGACAGCAGCCTTGTCTGGCGACAGGAATAAATTAGTATTCAAGAGGCTTCATTAAGGTCAACGGCTGTTTTAAATGTATATTTTGCTTCGTTAAGGCTTTTATTGGCACAGGAATATAAGTGCTGAGGTAGGGTAAGATGTGAAGAGAAAGATACTTAGCTGTAGAATTACTAGCTTCGCAATTACGGAGTTCCATCTCCTGAACCTCTGACTACCCCGTAAGGGTCGTGAATGCTTAGAGCTGTCTATTTTCTTACATGTTGTTAGAATATTACGTCTTTAGAGTATTAGGCTAAAAGTTATCAGCTAAATTCTTTATTTATTCCGTCACTACTTGATCGGCGATTGATTAACAATTTTACACCCAATAAGGACATAAACTTGTGTGTGTATGAAAGTGTGTATGTGTCAAGTGAGAGTCTAAAAGTACTTTATGTAAAATAAGTTATCTTATCAGAAATCACTATTTAGGACTGAAATTGAGTGCGATATGAATAGAATCAGCGGGGACATGTATGTATGTAAGTCTATAGCCTCAGGGCAAATAATTGCGAAGGTAAAATTGTGAAAATGAACGTGGCTTATCTAGAATCGTCGGCGTGCCAATTAATCATCGGAGTATGTGTTTTATCCGGTTATCTCATTGGCTACAATGCCCTCGTTATACCAAATTAACGGACAGGGTGACGTCATAAATTACAACATATACTAACGAGTAATAAAAAAGAATTAAAGGGGCAAAGTATAGTTCGATGTATTCAAAGGCTAGGTAATATGGATTTTGGCTACTCAAAACTTACTTAAGACCACACAATTATCGTTCTACTTTAAACAGATAATGTCTTCGGTTTGAGAAAGGTTTCAAATAACTACCTTCTCTCCCTTTGTTATAGTCCCCGATGATAAATATAATTAATTGAACGTCGAAAAAACTCAGTTTCTTTAATACTTAATAGTTATATATTTATCTATTCAAATATTCATACTATCGTTACAGTATATAGACCAGCTAATGCGATAGTCACAACTACACGTTAATTTTGATATCGCTAAAACTTCGATGGTTAAGTTAAAAGTAACATATTAGATGCTGCGTCTCCGAATGTACATAGACATGAAAATACATTTTATTTACAACTGTATTCACATGAACATTAACTAAATTATTTATAAATAAATTTATAATACAACTATAAATAAAACATTTGAGCCAAATCACTGCCAGCAGGAGTGCCCAAAATACATTTTTATGTACTAATACCCCAATAGACTCTAAATCGTCAAAGACAAGGAATATTAACAATTCTAATACATATTACGTACCTAAAACCGAAGTATGCAAAAGTCGAAACCCGCCCTTTCGTTGCCATTGAGCGGGCGGCCATTACAAAGGTGGAAAGCCAGGGCTGTGCAAACAAGATACAGATGATCGAGGTGACACCCCTCTCCGTCTGCGTTTGTTTCGCAACCCGCCCGCTTCGTGAGCGGAAATTAACCGGATTATTGTAATCGCGGCTTTTTGGCGGATAATTGTTATCGTGATTTGAGGTGGTGAGAATTTAAGTAGTTGGTTTGTGGATAAGGCTTTTAAAGTACTTTTAAAGTATGTTATGCATTGATATACAGAAGAATTTGTCTTCTAATTGAGAGAGGACTAAACCCTTGTGACAATAATTCTTCGAACACTATAGCATTATTAGATTGCAACAGAATTGGTATGGAATATTAATATGCATCTTGCAGAAAAGTGGGGTAGGCATCATAGGTTCTACATCAAACTTACTTTTTACGTAATATTAGAAACAGATATCCTATTATGGCATTCCATTTATTCACAGTCAACCAGTCAAAAGAGCGCTACCATGCCCCTTTAGTTCGTGTCAAAAATGTGTTTGTATCATGCAAAATCATGCGAAAAAAGTTATTAATTATAATCATATTTTCTCTATAACTCGAATAGTATCCTACCTATCCCACTAAGTTCAATTCGCGGCTTCGACCCTTATTTGCGGGAACACATTGTGAGTAATACAATTGTCCGAGAGTTGCAGAGCTAGTGGTTTCCGGTTAGGGCTGCGGCCGGGCTCCATTCTGAGTGAAAATAAACTTTGGACCGCGTGCCAACTTCGACTGCGCGGTCAAACCATGTACCATGTTCAAACGATTTGGGGATCATCATAAAAACGTTTATGTAACAACTACAAAACGCACTGTGATATTGTACTTTAATCTAAATTGGTTAATAAAGTAGTCAGTTAAAAACGAAAACGTGTTGTAAATCTCGGACGTAATAAATTGAATATATGTATGTAGTTATCAGTCTTCCTGGATACTAACTGCGGCGGTAGATTATTTTTTTACATATACAACGCTGATAGCAAGGATTTGTATAAAATTCACATATATTCTTATAGTTTATCCCGAAATAGCAACAGAACAAAAATATCTAAGGAAACCTATAGTTACCAAATAGACTAGAAAAATAATAGAGGGGACATTATAATATGACTTCAAAAAAAATAAAGCAAAACTCACAATGTTTAATAATAATAATAATAATATAATAATAATATTTGGACATTATTACACCAATTGAACTAGCCCCTTGGTAAGTTCATTTAAGACTTGTGTTAAGGGTACTAGTCAACGTATATTTAAGAAATACATACATATTATACATAGATAAATACATATATAGCATATACAATCAACGACCAGACTGGAAAGCAGAAGAAAAGCGTAGTTCTTAGTTCTGCCTCCACCGGGAATCGAACCCGGGACCTCACGATTAGCGTTACTGCGGCTAACCGATCGCGCCACGGAGGTCGTCAATGTTTATAATCTATTACTCTGTATAGCATAGGGTATACCTATAATTATGCAAATGAAATATACCTACTAAATGAAAATCTCTTTATTACTGTTTATATAGATAGGCTATTGTCTGATCTGATCTGAAATTTGTCTCACCAGTAGCCGGAAATAACCTACTCCGCAATTGTGGAGCCGACATGTAAACTACACCGAAAGGTATTAGCAATTGTGAACTATTATTGAATATTATAGGAGTGAAGTAATGTAAGAGTACATAATGTCACTTATAGCGTTACAAATAGCAATAACACGAGTAATTCCAACACCGCAGTTAGATTAAAAACTTGCCAAACAAATTCGTTCGCGCATGCACGAAACTCGCAAAAGGCAGTCGCGTCCGACAAACTATGTATCTTCGCCAACAAACAGAGTTTAAACTTTATCGGCAGTTTGCTTACCTCTTTCATGTGCTATTACGTGGCGCACTCCATTAAACGATAACTTAGTTGCTAAACTTGCTAACTGTGGGCTTAGGCTACGCTTAGGCTAACTTAGTTATGCTTCAAACACATGCAGGCATATACAAATGGGTAAATTTGTGTTTTCCGGATATAAGTGTATGTATCTAGTATTTAGGTAAGTCCTGTACTTGTGTTTTATAGTTTATAAACCTTCTTTGATGCACCTTTTTGTGCGTCTTGTAAAATGAAGTAAAATATCAGAATCTATAGTTTTGCTATGTTATCTGTGTATAGAATAAGCCTCTTTTAAATGTGTTTTGTACGTAGAATAACCACGAACATAAATAAATACATGTATTTTCTATATTCCCAGCTTCATATTATGATGAGAGTATCAAAAACCGCCCTGAGAATTATTGATTGTGTTTTATTCCTTACGATACGCAATGCCATCCTAAGAAAAACGAAAATTTAAATTAAGAATACGTAAACTTTTGAGAACACCAATTGAGCTATTACTCTCACAGACTAGATTTAGTAAATTTAGCCTTGCAGCGCTAAATTCCTGAGATCCAGAGACCATGTTCCTTAGATTTCTGCCCAAACCAAGAACAGCGAAGAGGCGGGGCTAGATCTAGCCAAGCATGTGTTGGGTTCCTTTTATGGGCAATTAAATGGGGACTCTACACGTTCGAAAGCTTATACTTCGATACCTATATCTGTATGGATATATGTTAACTTTGATTATAGTAATGCGTTAAGAATGTTCTTATGAGTTTCTTCTTAATTCGTCGGTCATTCATGTGTAGGTCCTTTTTTATTAAAGCTAAGTATAGTTAGTCCTGAAGATATAGATAGATTTATATGGTATGTACCGACGTTGTCTTCATAATTGACATATAACAAACACATCATATCAAATTTTCTATTATGCGTAGTAAGTATTGAATAACCTCATAAAGAAGATATTTTAGTTCTTCAGAACGCATGTTTTCATCTTCATGTTTTCCCTAACTGAAACTCATAACAATATTTAATAATATGCTGTGAAACTCATACATAAATGCAAAAGATGATTATGTAATTAAATTAATCTACAAGTCAACCTAACCTTCTTGTCGAGCCGAGTTAATTCCCAGACGCCCTAAATATCTAGATTTATCTTCATAAATTAGAGTCGAAACATAATTCATCTGAGCCTAGTCTCACCTGCCAACAATGTTAGCTTAGGATTTGATTCGCCTGAATTAATTCAACACCACTGACGCCGTGCTAGATTAAATCATTGATTAATTAAATGCGAGCCAAAGGTGACATGTTATTGTGTTGGCTGAACATCGAAATCCAATGTAATACACACACGTGTAATTATTATAGTCGCTTTCTAACTATGTAGCAGTATCTCGTTCCATAATCGAAATTAAGCAACGCGATCATGGGAAGTATTTGGATGGGTGAGCATTTAGACTGTCTAAAGTGAAGTATTTGGATGGGTGACTGTCCGTGGGTTTTTGATTTCGGTGAGAAAATTATCGGCAGAAAACATGCCTATTTCGAAATAGGCAATAAATGTCTGTCTACCGGCAAGGTTTACCATCTGTCACGTTGGATATTGATATTTAGGTAAAAAATTGATTAGTTGATGGTGGTCATTCAACATTTCACTACCCCGCAAGGACCACGATCATGAAAAGGATGTACCATAGAGACATATTTCCTTAGTCATTTTAGCATTACTATCAGGGTTCTAGCGATACCATACTATGGAACATTGGATATGCTGGGACCAAAAAAAAATGGTTACTATTGTATCTACGTCCTAAACCAGCTCGCTGTATCATACTGGCTGGATATACATAGTAATTCAATCTTTGGCGTAGACATCCTCTTGGAAACATAAAAACTCCATTACCACTTGTACGCCCCTATTTCCTGAGTCGCCTCCTTCGAAATTCTAGGAACAATAGCAGCATATACCCCTAAAGATATAAACATTTACGTCCCCAGAGATCTATAATGATAACTAGCTGTCTTTAATCCCAGCATGTCGTAAAAGGCATCAATGAGTTAGGGTCTATGGAATCTATTGGGCGATAGGCTAACAACCTATCACTGATATTAGAATATATCAGTGAAAAGTTGTTAGCTTATCAATGACAAGGATTGTGGCAATAACGAGTACAAATTGACTGAATATGTAAAGAAAAGTGGGCTCGGAATAAATAGTGGCACTTGCCTAGGATAGGTATGTCAATTTACTTATTTTATTTAAAAGATGTGATGCCATACTTAGAACAAATGTGAGTGATGAAGCTCCATAGAATCTGACTTGTTAATTGGCTAAGGAGACGAAATAATAACAAAATTAGAATCTTCACGGGACGGACTGCACTATTTAGAATTAAAAGTTCACATCCCTAGTGTCAAGTAATAAATAAATAAAAATAAATAATAACAAAGTGTTTGCGATTTGGGTGATAAAGATCCCGCCACATAAGCTGGCAGTAGCCAAACTTGGAACTAAATTTGACGTTTCCGCAATTGCGTGTTATTTTGTATGAAAGGTAAATTTAGTATTACCAGCGTTGTGTTTTTTGCCCACTCTTTGTAATTTTTATGTTTGTTAAGGGTGATTATAATAAATTGATTTCCGGAGTTTCTTGTTAGTTCTTCTCCAAGCTAGGGTCTCCGCTGAACTTCTTCTTCTCAATCGTTACGCTCTTATCAGAGCGGAATGGTTGGTGAACTAACCTCGGTAAAAATATGTAAAGACAATGCTCAGTGCCATGTTTGAAATAGTTTTTTTACATACATACATACACATCACGTCTGATTCCCTGTAGAGGGGTAGGCAGAGATCACGGATCCCCATTTGTCCCGATCCTGACAGACCACTTTCGCTTCATTGACATTCATACATTCTCTAATACACTCTCGGTGGTTATAGGTACTCCTAACGTCACCTTTTTTCAATATAGCGTCTATCTGACTGTTACATATCGTCGTTGCGCCTGCCAAAACCGATAAAGACAAAATCGTAACTTTTGAGGAGAGACAAAAAACTGTTTCTTTTGTAACTAAGACCCTTAAGTCAAAAACTGAGTATGCACAAAATTAAAATAAGGTAATATGGATCTGTTGTAATATAATTTGTTTGTTATATGACTTTATTTTAGGACTCAGAATTTTATTTCTTTAATTTTGACACATAACTGTTTATTTTTGAGTCGTAAAAATCCGCTATGTGATTTTTCATTACAAAGCGGTTTTTCCAGTGACTTTATAATGCTGAATTAGGAAATATAATGATCCTACTCTGACACATAGCGGCTTTTCCCCCATAACGGTAGCTCCAAAATTCTCTTTTACATTAGAAGAAATGATGTAAAGTGTTAAGTTAGCTAGTAATTTAACGTACGTATACGTAAAATTAAGCACAGTAATGTCCGTTTTACAGATATCCGTAGTTTAAACTAAGCGGTAATGAAAAAAAACCTAAGATCAAAGGATAGCATATTTATATATAAAAAAACTTTGGACGGACGGTAAATCTTTTTCCTGGCACCATTTTTAATACTCTTTATGCATTTTAGAATAGGACAGTAGGGCATCATCTACGTAAATCCGCGAACTACTTGAACGACTATAATGACTTGGGACCTTCGCAAGTTCGTTTAGCCATTTATTTACTGAAGCGGATTACCTACAATGGTTTCTTAGCATTGTTTGCTCTGTCACTATAGTTTGCTTTAACATTTTGTTGATATCATTTTTTCTTAGTTTGGATTAGGCTGAAGACTTGAGTCTGTATCAGAGGGTACAGGGTTCAAAACCCGCTTGTACACCGTTACAATGGAAATGAAGTTTCGTAATAAAAACACTTTTATTAAATGTATCGAATACTACGGTGAGGCAAAACATCGCAAGGAAACCTGAACAGGTAAAAGTTAGTGCCTATAATCTGGAGACTTTATGGGTTACTACCTGTCACATTGAGTACTAACTGTCTGGTCAGCACCTGGATCCGAGGTAGCCATAGAATTACTACCTCCACGATTGCGGGGATGAATACCTGAACTTCTAACTACCCCGCAAGGGTCGTGAAAGGTCGGGAACGCGTTTGTCGTTTCTCTTTTGTTGCTCTCGGAAAACTTAGTAATGGGAAGGCCCCCGGCGAAGACGGAATCACCCCTGAGCTTCTCCGGGCGGGAAGATCTCCACTCCTAGAGATGCTTGAGGATTTGTTTAATTCCGTCATAGCCAATGGGACTACCTCGAGGGCGTGAAGTGGGAGTGTGGTGGCCTTGTTTTTCAAAAAGGGAGACAAGGCCCCATTGAAGAGTTATAGACCAATCCCGCTCGTGCTTACAAATCCTCTCGCCTTAAGATTTGACGCCACCAGCCACCGGAGCACGCCGGATTTCAGAAAGGCTATAGTACCGAAGACCACATTCACACGGTGCGGGAGGTTATACAGAAGTCCCATGAGTATAAACGGCCGCTGAGTTTTGCCTTCGTAGACTACGAAAAGGCCTTCGACTCGGTTGAGATCTGGGCTGCAGCGATGCAAGATCGATTGGCGATATGTGCAGATGCTGAGCAGCCTATATAGTATGGCAACGATATCTGTTCAAGTTCAAAATCAAAAGACGAGTCCTATACAGTGGCTCAGAGGAGTGAGACAGGGGGATGTTATCTCCCCAAAACTGTTCTCAAACGCACTGGAGGACGTCTTCAAAACTCTCGATTGGACTGAGATGGGTATCAATAACAATGGCAGATGCCTCACGCACCTTCGCTTCGCTGATGACATAGTCTTAATGGCGGAGTCGCTGCAGGATTTGCAGATAATGCTGCACAGTTTGAAAGCTGCCTCACGGTCGGTCGGTCTCCGGATGAACTTGGACAAGACTAAGATCATGTTGAATGAACTTGTGGTCCTGGAGCCGATTACGATCAGATGATAGACGCTCGTAGCTGTCCAGGAACATGTCTACCTGGGCCAAGTATTGCAGTTGGGTAAAGACAGTTTCTAACGGGAGATTTCCAGAAGAGTGCAGCTTGGCTGGGCAGTATTCGGTAAGTTGCGTCACATCTTCTCGTATCCACTACCGCAGTGCCTGAAAACCAGTGTGTCCTACCCGTAATGACATACGGGGCCGAGACGTGGAACATGACAATCAGGCTAGTTCATCGACTACATGTTGCTCAGCGAGCTATGGAGCGTTCAATGCTGGGTATCTTGTTAAGGGACATAGTCCTTAACGAGACTATCCGGGAAAGAACCAAAGTGAGTGACATAGTCTATCGCTGTTGTAAGCTGAAGTGGCAGTGGCGGTCTATCCCATTGTACTGTCTCTAAAGTGTAGTTTGTCCAGAAGATTCTAATACTTTGCGCCGTTTGTGGATGTTTCTCACTGTCACTCATAAGAGTTTTTAGCTTCCCCTGAAGAAAGAGACCAAAAGTAATCAAAGACATATTTGTGGGTTTGTTCTATTCGCTACAGCTCGATGTTGACAAGGAACACTTTGCATAACTCTTTCAGGGACAATGTTTTTAGTACTTCTTTTGAAGAATTTCCCAAATAATTGGAGAGTTTGGTTTATCTTTCTTTCTTCGGCCCACTGCCACTTCAGCTTACAACAGCGATAGACTATATCAATCACTTTGGTTCTTTGCCGGATAGTCTCGTTCCGGACTCTGTCCCTTAACGAGATACCCAGCATTGAACGCTCCATTGCTCGCTGAGCGATATATAATCGGTGAGCTAGCCCGACTGTCATGTTCTACGTCTCGGCCGCGTATGTCATTACGGGTAGGACCCACTGGTTATAAACCCTGGTCTTCAGGCACTGCGGTAGTGGCGACGAGAAGATATGACGCAACTTCCCAAATGCTCCCCAGCCAAGCTCCACTCTTCTGGAAATCTCCCGCTTGAAACTGTCCCTACCCAATTGCAATACTTGACCCAGGTAGACATATTCCTGGACAGCTTCAAGCGCCTCTCAGCTGATCGTAATCGGCTCTGGGATCACAAGTTTATTGAACATGACCTTAGTCTTGTCCACGTTAATCCGGAGCCCGACTGACCGTGAGGCAGCGTTTAAACTGTGCAGCATTCTCTGCAAATCCTCTAGTGACTCCACCATTGAGACTATGTCATCAGCGAAGCGAAGATGCGTGAGGCATCTGCCATTGTTATTGATACCCATCTCAGTCCAATCGAGAGTTTTGAAGACGTCCTCCAGTGCGTTTGAGAACAGTTTGGGGGAGATAACATCCCCCTGTCTCACTCCTCTGAGCAACTGTATAGGACTCGTCTTTTGGTTTTGGACTTGAACAGATATCGTTGCCATACTATATAGGCTCATCAGCACCTGCACATATCGCCAATCGATCTGGCATCGCTGCAGTGATTCCAGAACAGCCCAGATCTCGACCGAGTCGAAGGCCTTCTCGTAGTCCACGAAGGCAAGACACAGCTGACGGTTAATCTCATGAGACCTAAGATGACCTAAGTGGCACCTAATTCGTTAATTGATCATTACTTTATGTTTCATTACGGACCTATATTGTTTTATGGTAAAGGGATAGAGTATAGAGTAATAGAGTTATTCGTAAGTACGAACACAGAGCTATTTTCCAACCATCATGCATTGGGTACAATATAGATCATGTGTAGCTACGTATCAATCTACCTAGACCCCTTTTTATCTATTAAAATCACATTAAGTGAGTACAACAGAACCAACTGATGAAATTCCCATGTGGTTTTAAGTTATGTTTAATTATTTAAACTTAAATGCCTATTATAATCAACATACTTACTTCTGCTTTGTGTAATACAGGTGCAACATGTTTTTATCACTTATTACGTAAGATTGCTATTCTAAATATTAATTATTTAATAACAAAAACAAACCAAATCATACCCGGCGCAAGATTGATATTCCGCTATGTGCAACCGCGCGCGCAACGCAGCGTGTAAGTACTTCGCAGAGGTCGAAATGGAAAAACCGCTTTGTGTTACTAAAACACAAAGCGGTTTAATACGCGGATTTTTGTTTGAACGATACATAGCGGAAAAGGCTATTTTCTTATTCTTTTGAGATATCAAAAAACGGGTTTCACAGGCATGACGGGCGTATCGAGTTTACTTTAAAAGTGTAAAAAGGTCAATTTTGTTAAAAAAACGTTTATCGGTTTTTCCAGGCGCAACGACGATATATGTCTTATTAGGCCGGCCCCTACGTAACCGCCCTTCCACTTCACTCATATATATTCCTTTTGTCAATATATAGTTTTTTTAATTTGTACTTAGATCATAAAATAACTTTCAAAGAGAGCTTATGATAGGGCCTAGTTTGAATAAAAATATTTTGACTTTTGACTTTGGTATATTAATTTGTTTTATTTGAGTTTATAGCTTTGCAACCAAAGATCGTTACAAATGAAACCTCAATATAATGTATCGAGCCGTATGGCACAGTGAGTGCTAGTTTTGGCGTGTTTACTGGCAACACTGGATTACGCGACTGTGGCGACGCCTCCAACTGCCACCTTATGTGGCGGGTACTCTAGAGATCCCGCCACATAAATTGGCAGTAGCCAAACTTGGAACTAAATTTAACGTTTCCGCCATTGCGTGTTATTTTGTATGAAAGGTAAATTTAGTATTACCAGCGTTGTGTTTTTTGCCCACTCTTTGTAATTTTTATGTTTGTTAAGGGTGATTATAATAAATTGATTTCCGGAGTTTCTTGTTAGTTCTTCTCCAAGTTAGGGTCTCCGCTGATCATACCTCCGTAAAAAATATGTAAAGACAATGCTCAGTGCCATGTTTAAAATAATAGTTTTAAGAGATTCGCGATTTATACTCATGATATAAGATATAAGGGTGGGTATAAGATTGATTGCAGCTGTGGGAAATCCTACGTTGGACAGACTAAACGGTCTATTGCGGACAGAGTGACGGAACACATAATATATGTAATATATAATAAGAAGGATAAGTCCCGTTAATTATTAATCATGTTTGAAATAGTTTAATAAACATATTTTGACTTTGATATATTAATTTGTTTTATTTGATATTATAGCTCTGCAACCAAAGACCGTTACAAATGAAACCTATAATGTATCGAGCCGTATGGCACAGTGAGTGCTAGTTTTGGCGTGTTTACTGGTAACACTGAATTACGCGACTGTGGCGACGCCCCCAACTGCCAATTTATATGGCGGGATCTCTATGACTGATATTATAGTACCCGCCACATAAGGTGGCAGTTGGAGGCGTCGCCACAGTCGCGTAATCCAGTGTTGCCAGTAAACACGCCAAAACTAGCACTCACTGTGCCATACGGCTCGATACATTATATTGAGGTTTCATTTGTAACGATCTTTGGTTGCAGAGCTATAAACTCAAATAAAACAAATTAATATACCAAAGTCAAAATATTTTTATTCAAAATAGGCCCTATCATAAGCTCTCTTTGAAAGTTATTTTATGATCTAAGTACAAATTAAAAAAACTATATATTGACAAAAGGAATATATATGAGTGAAGTGGAAGGGCGGTTACGTAGGGGCCGGCCTAATAAGACATATATGTAACAGTCAGATAGACGCTATATTGAAAAAAGGTGACGTTAGGAGTACCTATAACCGCCGAGAGTGTATTAGAGAATGTATGAATGTCAATGAAGCGAAAGTAGTCTGTCAGGATCGGGACAAATGGGGATCCGTGATCTCTGCCTCCCCCTCTACAGGGAATCAGGCGTGATGTGTATGTATGTATGTAAAAAAACTATTTCAAACATGGCACTGAGCATTGTCTTTACAAATTTTTACCGAGGTTAGTTCACCAACCACTTCGGCTGCTCAAGATGCCACGTCATGAAGACCACGACCGCTCTGATAAGAGCGTAACGATTGAGAAGAAGAAGTTCAGCGGAGACCCTTGTAGAAGAACTAACAAGAAACTCTAGAAATCAATTTATTATAATCACCCTTAACAAACATAAAAATTACAAAGAGTGGGCAAAAAACACAACGCTGGTAATACTAAATTTACCTTTCATACAAAATAACACGCAATGGCGGAAACGTCAAATTTAGTTCCAAGTTTGGCTACTGCCACCTTATGTGGCGGGTACTCTAGAGATCCCGCCACATAAGCTGGCAGTAGCCAAACTTGGAACTAAATTTGACGTTTCCGCAATTGCGTGTTATTTTGTATGAAAGGTAAATTTAGTATTACCAGCGTTGTGTTTTTTGCCCACTCTTTGTAATTTTTATGTTTGTTAAGGGTGATTATAATAAATTGATTTCCGGAGTTTCTTGTTAGTTCTTCTCCAAGCTAGGGTCTCCGCTGATCTAACCTCGGTAAAAAATATGTAAAGACAATGCTCAGTGCCATGTTTAAAATAGTTTTTTTAATTTATACTTAGATCATAAGATAACTTTTAAAGAGAGCTTGTGATATTTATAATTTTGAATATATTATGGCAGACGGAGGCGTCGCCGCAGTTGCATAATTCACTGTTGCCAGTAAACACGCCAAAACTAGCAATCACTGTGCCATACGGCTCGATACATTATAGGTTTCATTGTAACGGTCTTTGGTTGCAGAGCTATAAACTCAAATAAAACAAATTAATATATCAAAGTCAAAAGTCAAAATATTTTTAGACCGTTACAAATGAAACCTATAATGTATCGAGCCGTATGGCACAGTGAGTGCTAGTTTTGGCGTGTTTACTGGTAACACTGAATTACGCGACTGTGGCGACGCCCCCAACTGCCAATTTATATGGCGGGATCTCTACAGAGCCTAGTCTTTAATTAAAAGAATATAAAAAATAAATTTAACTTTTGTTGGAAAAAAACAATATGACACCATACAACAGTTTGCGTATAGTGGATGTGATACAAAAGTTTCATTAACTGTATGTACCTACCATTTCATTTCATCTAACATGGATCACATTAGTCAATTTGATTGGTACGTATTACATATTATTCTATAGTAAACCACTAAATTAAATATATAAAGAAAAACCTAACTTGGATAGCATCTTTTCTCCTTGTTAGATCAATAACATAACCTAAAAACGAAATGGTTGAAAAGCCTTTGTTATTATAATCTATACCATCACTTCCAGGTGCTATCTTGCTCCTGACACGCCCTATTTTGTGTCAGAAAGGGACTTAGAGAACAGTTGTACAGAGAAAATATTGAAAAACAAATTCTACGACCCGCTAGCCTCTAGTGATTCAGATGAAGGGGATAGAGAACCAATAGATTGGGAAGCTGTTTTTGCTAAGAACCCACAAGTAAGTATAATACTTATTATATTATTGTGATATAATATACATATAAAACCTTTTTTTATATTACAGTAGTACAAATTACAGACATTATTTTTATGTTGACGATAATCTCATTTGTTATTTGAATGCTTATTTTAACTTTTACACAGATACATTTCTTTTAGTTATGCTGATTGCATGTGTAACGCAACGTTGTAGTGTTGTAGGTAACAATGTGATATTTTGTAATACAACATACTTCTGAATTTGTGTGAACATAGTGTGAAGAACAGAAGAGTATGTATGAGAAGCTGTGAGTAAAGCGAAAGATTTGTCAGGATTGTTCCTGTTGGCAATCGATAGTCTCTGTCAATCCATCCCGTTAGAGGTGTGAATATATGTATGTATGTTTTATAACCATGTTATAATGTTACAGAAAAACAGTTGTCTCCAAGTGTCCGTACCAGGATTGCGGCCTGTTCCTATGTACCCAAAACTGTCTTCACTCACAATAAGACAGCATCAGCAATCTTTGCGAGTGATATGTGCTCAAAATCCACATGTTTTAGAAGTGGAAGTCATGCCTAAACCTAATGCAATGGACTATGAAGTGTATGAAGTAAGTAAACTAACATATCACCTTTGATGCTATAAGATCTCTTATGCAATTTATGTCAAATGTTACCCATGTGAAAGCACACCTGATTCCAATCAAACAACCTATATCAGTCCACTGCTGGACTTCCCAAGGTAATGCCACAAAACACCCTCAGCCAACCACTACCAGCAACCTTTTTCAGGTCATCGGTCCATCTGGTAGGGGGGCGTCCTACACTACGTTTACCGAATATGTTTATCTATGTTTACGTTTATCTAATCAACCTCTTTACTGAGTGTATTATTGTTACTTGTCTAGTACATCTATTTTTTGCAGAAGTTTGGACCCCAGTGAGAGATCCAATGTTTAAATGTCAGTTGCACAGTTTTATTTATACATAGATAATTGACAAGTTATTCTTTTAGTTCCATAACATTTTATTGTAGAGTAGAGATTTAGTACAGTATTCTTGAATTACTTATTGTCTATTTCCAGGCAATAAAAACCAAATATCTAATAGAACAGCAAGAATACATTGAATGGGCTAAAACCATGTGGACTAACCAACATTGTACCAGAGCTGTGCGACCTAAACCATACATAGAGTCAGTGTATGAGGCAGAGTTCAACATTAAAATGGTAGAAATGAAGTCTTTCCCAAAAACATTTGATATGGTCGCACAAATACCACTCCAGATGGATAAGAAATCGTTTAGTATGGAGTGCCAAAAGGATTTAGTTGATGTAAGTACTTAGATGTGATTTAAAGTAACATGTAATATAATTTAGTCTTCTAATATTTATAGTAATGTAAAAGGTGAAAAGGGAATAAGAGAAGCTATAACTAGTCATAACATTTTATTTATTTTTTATTTTTTTTATTTTTTTTTATTTTAAAAGAATCAACAGCACATTACATTTATATTAGACAAGTACATTATTCTAAACATTGGCTAATAATAGATTCCTATTATTTAGTTTTACAAATACAAGAAGAGCGAATATCTAATAATAATAAAAAATAGAAACAATAAAACAAATCATCCTTGTTAAAAGAGAGATGTAGTGAATTTAGGAAAAAAAAAACAATAAAAAGAGAGATAAAAAACACAAAACAAAAAAAAAATATAATATTTGTAGATCAGTAGTTCAACTAATATTATGTACATATACAGTTTAGATCTAATGGGTGTAACATGTGTGTGCGTGTGTGAGGGTGTGTGTGTGTGTGTGAGGGTGTGTATGTGTATATTTGTGTATTCGTTGCATAAAGGTGAGTGTAAGAGTGTGCTATTAATATTACACAAATGTTATTGATATTTAAATAATATAATTTTTTATGTATATACATTCATAACTAATAGTTTCTAATTCAGGCTATATTAAGTACACAATAATTTATAGGTAATATTTCTTTTAAAAGAGTAAAGTGTAAGGTTAAAAATATCGATATCGTGAAAGTTTTTGTTATATGTCTAACGTAGTCTATGAGTAATAGCATTTCGTTCGTAGTTAGTTTTTATCAAAGGTAAATAAAAAGTGGGAGTATATTCCAAACGCTTTGGACGTCGATTTGGGATAGCTAATTTAACAGTGGCTTCAGTAAGATAGGAACAATTTGTTGGACCTCTACATATTTTATACAGAAATATCATGTCAGTAAGTTGTCGACTCTGCTGTAATGTCAGCATTTTGTGTTTTTTACATGACAAATCGTAAATATTTGTGTAATGAGTGCGATAGTTAAGATGTTTCAAAAACTTGCATTGTATCTTTTCGATTGATTGGGCATGAGTTATATATTGTGGAGTCCATATTGGGCTGCAATAATCAAGAATGCTACGAACATATGCATAATATAGCATCTTTATACACTCAATATCAGTAAAAGGTTGACTAACGCGAAGAATAAAACCAAGGTTTTTATATGCTTTTTCTATTATTGATTCAATGTGACGTGTATAGGATAATTTAGTATCAAGAATCATACCTAAGTCCAACATAGCATCAACCTTTTTAATGGGAATATCATTCAGGTAATATGTATGAGATATAGGTTGTCTCTTTCTCGTATACGTGATTGTATTGCATTTAAGTATATTTACATTAATTCTGTTTCTAATATAATAATTATTCAGTCTGTCAAGATCAAGTTGAAGGAGTTCGCAGTCATGTTTTGTTTTTATATCCATATATATCTTTGTATCATCGGCATACATAAGAAAACTAGCATGCCGGAAACATTTGTCGATGTCATGCAAAAAAGCAATATACAGCAAAGGACCCAGGAGGGAACCCTGTGGAACGCCTGACGTCACTCTGACAAGTTCCGATCTATGTCCTCCGATGACCACAGCCTGATTTCTGTTTGTGACGTAAGAGCGGATCCATCTATACATGTCGTCTCTTATGCCCAAACCATAAAGTTTTTGTAAAAGGATGACGTGATCCACGCGGTCGAAAGCCTTTTCGAAATCCGTGTAACTAGATCACGTCTACCTGATGAGAGGGATTGTTGTTTGAGTGTATGTCACTAACGAGAACAGCTAGATTCGTAAGAGTTGATCGATGTTTGAGGAATTCATGCTGTTGTGATGGGATGCAATCACTAATGAATGGATAAAGGTGATTATATGCAATTTTTTCCATGACTTTGCTTAGTATGCTCAAAATTGATATGGGCCGGTAGTGTTCAACGTGCAACTTAGAACCTTTTTTTATGTATCGGCACAATATGTGCAGTTTTCCAAATTGTTGGAAACTGACCTTCACGAAAAGATCGATTAAAGATAATGGAAACCGGGAGGGCTAAAGAAGCAGCACATTCTATTATGAATATGGGAGGGATATTATCACAGCCGGGACCCTTGTTCCTGTCTAGCTTTTGCAACTGTGTAAGAACATCATCACGAGAGACAATAATAGTGTGCAACAGACGAAGATGTTGGTCGAGCAGTTCTACACAATCCGAATATTTGTTGCACGGCGGACAAAACGATTTTTCAAAATAAGTATTAAAAGCAGAGCATATTTGATCTATATCGTCAAATATTTTGTTTTCAAAATACATAGATTTAGGATAATTGGCAACGTTTTTCCTTTTTGACTTAACGTACGACCAAAGAAGTTTGGGGTTAACTTTAATTCCTTGTTGCGCTCTTGTGATGTAAGAATTGTAACACTGTGCTTGTATTTGTTTCACCCTTTTACGTAAGAGTGAAAAGGTGTCATAGTCTATAGGATTATTGTACTTCTTCCATCTAGAATGATATTTGTACTTTTCTTTAATCATCTTTATAAGAGGTGTACTGTACCAAGAGGGGTAACGTAGTGTAGCTTTTTGTACTTTTTGGGGTATGAATTTGTCAATTATTCCATATAAAATGTCATAAAGGGCATAAGTTGCATCGTTGACTGTACCGTTATTAAGAAGCGCTCGCCAGTCGTATCCATCTAAGTGTTCGCATATTTTGTCATATTCTCCTTTTCTGTAAATATAAATAATCCGTGGAGCAGGTATTATCGCGGGTACTGTAATGTTAGTGGCGTCAATCTCCAAGGGTGGATGAGCCGCGACTTCATTGGTGATGTGATTTGTTGATAACCGTAAATCCAAAGGAAAGTTACTGAAAATTAAATCTAAGGTATTACCATAAAAATTACGATTAAAATTATACTGATCTAGTCCAAAAAAGTTACATTTATTAATTAAATTCATAGATGCGTTTTGAAGTTCGATCGACCCTTTTTTTAGAAATATTGGTGCACTATTTTCCCACACTATAGACAATAAATTAAAATCTCCGGCGAGTAGAAAGTAATCATTTATGTTATTCTTAATCACATTAGAAAATGAAGTTATAAAAGATTCTATTCGATTTGGTAATAATCGATTCGGCGGTAAGTAGGCGAGACAGACGTGTAAGTCGGCCGACGAAGAGCCAAGCATGCACGCTTTTACAGTGAACCATATACATTCTATGTCTTGTGTGTCGCTCGGCCGCCACTCGACGCGCTCCCGGGCGCAGAGAGCGCGCGCGCACAGGGCGAGCACCCCGCCGCCCACCGTGGTGTTGCTGGTTCCCGCGTGCCGGTCACGTCTGATAACATCATACCGGTCCATATCAGTCAACTCAGAATTAAGCATACCTTCACAAAGCCATGTCTCAGTGATCAGGATAATATCAAAATCAGATAAAATTGCATTGTTGTAAAATGTATTGGTTTTTGTACGTAAGCCGTTAGAATTTTGATAATAGATACTTAGCGGTTTAATGCTCATTTGAGTCATTAAAAAGTATAATAAACTTATATGTCATTTCTTTTAATAGGTATATATACAGTAAATACAAAAATACGGAAATCATTATGATAGAATTATTCTTAAACTTAACATTTAATATTATAAGTAATAAACAACAATAACATGAAATCCATTGTTTATTATTCACGTATTGGTACACTAGCGAATTGTGTAAATAAATTGTGCGGTAGGAATAGTAGTAATAAACTCGTTTTGATATTTTATTTTGTACATAACTAGCTATATGAATGATTAAGTATGGTACTGTGATATTTATAATAGGTAACCTGTACTTTGTGTAGGGTGTTCGATAGTAATATATTCGTATCGATACGGTGATGAATGAGTGCGAATAACGGCATAATACCGAATTGCACCTAGATATGAATGTAAGTATGTATAAGAAATAATGTGATTGTGTAATTGACTTTGTGAAATGTGTAAAATGTGTGTGTGTGTAGTATTTTATCTTGTTTTGTACATAATTATACTTGAACCCGATACAGTAAAAGTCTAGGCAGTGACAACGTAACGACGGCAGCGTAATATGATAATAAATATACATTTTCATTGTATTTTCTGTACATCCGATTCGCACGAAATCAGCACGGGTGGGGACTTCTCGTCTTTTCTTGTGTAGATGCGACAGTTTTTTGTCCAGGTGAATTTGTAATTATGTTCTCTTGCCCTCGTCTTACATGCGTTCAATAGTTGTTTATTTTGTCTCGTCAGATGTTCATTAAAGTAAATGGGTTTGTTTTCCCATCCGATGCCGATGTCCCGTGCGTTAAGGCCGCGGCATTTACGCGCCGCTGATAGTAGTGTGTCCTTGGTACGGCGGGCGCGGAGGCGCAGCACTATGGAGCGCGGGCGGACGAACTCCACCTCAGAGGCAGGCAGATCGACGCCCACATGTTTAGCGAGCTTCACCATCACATCTGTGAGTGACTCGTCGGGTTTTTCAGGCACGCCGATTATTTCTATATTTTGAAGTCGTACCCATTGCTCCTGTTTAGCGGTGTCGCTCTCCAGGCGGCTAAGTCGCGCCTCCGCTTCGCGGACACGGTTGTTGAGAACGCTGTTATCACTTTGCAAGCATTTGACCTGCTCCTTTAGCTGGACATTTTCCTCATATAAAAATGATAAGGACTTATTGATTTCCTTTATGTCGTTCTTAAACGATTGTAGTTCCGTAGTTATCACACATTTTATGGTTGTAGATATTTCATTGCGTATAATATTTAAAATATCTTCGCGTGATAGGTTAGAATGGGGTGCAGAATTGACTGACGCGATGTCAGGGTCCGATTGGGATTTTTGTTTGCGCAATGTGACGTTGGGATCTAGACTTATCGGATCTAAGTCTCGAGACTTGTTTCTGATGGGTGTGTCATGGTTATCTCCCTTGGGTAGTTTTGATAAGCAAGCTGGACACGACCACTTAGGTTGTAACTTGGCCTCGGCCGCGGTAAGATTTACGCATGCTAAGTGATATACTAATGTACACGGTTTGGCAGTACATTTTACCCTTTCATTCAGTTTGACTGTACTATTGCAAGCAGCGCACAAACTCATCTTGAAAGAATGCGGGTAGTTGTGAGAATAATATTAAAGGTATTGTAATGTAGTAGGTACTCACGCCGATGCTATGCGTATCACAATTAAATATGAAATAGGTACTTTATCAACGTTACTTGCACACTCACAAATACTACATGAATACTTGAATTAAGAAATTATTTTATAAGAAAATTAAAAACACGTCCACTCTTCTCAACTGATTGTTATTGATTGATATTATTATCTTACAATGATATATTTATAGTTTGTCTTACACCACTATTAATATCCGTGCTACAAGTAAGATCTAGAAAAGCATGTATGAGTCCCTGCCTATTTCCTTGGAGTCGTAAAGGCGTGAATATACATAATATGTTTTCATGTGTGTATTTAGATGTTTATCATGTTCCGATACTAAGATTTTAATGGAACTTTCAACTTCTAAATTATACCTTTCATTGCAAATTTAATATAAGAAATTACTTTATATCATAAATTCTTGTTTTCCATTTTTAAGTTTAATACTGTAACATAGTGATATAATTATGCAACTACATTCTGTTCACAGGTTGACCTGAAAGAGTTACTAGGGGTGAAGTTCCCAGATCTGATCAAGAACAAGGAGTCCCTCTTTGGATTCTGCTCCTCCCCGCAACCCTGCGAGAGCCACCCTTGTAGATTCATCCTGCCATGTAAGTTCATGTTTAGTATCATGTAATATTTACTGTACTTGTTGTAGAGTAATGTAGATTCGTCTTGCCATGTAAGTTCATGTTTAATATTATTTTACATGTACTGTACTTGTTATAGAGCAAGTAACATACTGAATTGTTATAATATAACTCGATATCTAGTTGCCAGTCAAATACTTTGATATGCTTCGGCTTTGATATAAACTTGGAGACATAATATCTCTGTAGTAACTTGTACATTAAATAACTAATATGATTTAACAATGTCCTTTGATAGGCATATTATAAAAGACGACTAAAGGACTTATTAGCCCCATTTAGGTATTTAAAATAATAGTGTTTGCTGACAGCCTAGTAAAAATTATATAATTTAGCACTGGGCCAAAAATACTTGAGGCTGGAGTTTCTTGTTGGTTCTTCTCCAAGCTAGGGCTTCTGAATGTAAGACAATCAACGCCACTTAATATATTTCGACGTTCAATGAATGTATAGCGGGGTAGTTGAATGCCCATCTCCGAAATTTCGAAGGCATGTTAGGTATAGGTCATTTGAAGCCCGCGTATCACTAGATAGACAGCACCCAACGTGATAGGTAGTGAACCGTATCGCCGTATATAGGCACTGACTATTACCTATCCTGAAGCTCTGACTACCCCGCCATAATAAAAAAGGGAGTGTGTATACACAAGTCGTGAAGCATATGTTTATGTTTTTATGTTTCAATTAATGTACTTATATAGTATAAAAATTATCTGAATTATACATGCAACCCTTTTTATTAACAGGTGAAAAGTCAGTGTCAGTCCTTCCCGTAACAGAAATTTACAGAGAGCTAGCGCAGTACAGCTTAGACAACGGAGCGAGGATGATATTGAGTGAGAGTGCTCTTAAATCCATCATGGAAACGGACAAGTGCTACATGCTGCCTATCTCAGTCTGTAGTGTGGTTACTATAGGTGAGTTGTATATATGATTCATGACTGATAATTGCTACTAGTAATTCGACGTAGTTCAGTTGTTTGGGGCTTGGCTCTGTATCAGTGGGTACAGGGTTCAAATCTCGCTTGAGCATGTATCAATGGAAATGAAGTTCAATGAATTTCTATGTACATTTTCGTAATAAAAGCACATTTACGAAATGCATTGAATTATACGGTGAGGCAAAAAATCGTGAGAAAACCTACCTGTTCGTGGAACATGTAATAGTAAGTGCTTGTATATGGCGACATGGCTTGCCACCTGTCACATTAAGTACTGATTATCTGGTCAACACGTGGGTTCGAGGTGTCCATAGAATTTACTACCTTCGCAATTGCGGAGATGGAAACCTGAACCTCTGACTACCCCTCAAAGGTTAATGGTCGCGAATGCGTTTGTCTTTTTTGTTAATCGCATGTAATTAAGAACCATTTTGTAACTAAGAGTCTTTGGTTACTTTTTCTTCTTTTTTTTCAATTCTTTATTAGCCATTCATCTTTCGATTAAGTCGGCCAAAGTACAAACACTGATGCCATGGCATTTGCACTTGTTATTCCGTCGTCATGGTTAAGCCAACGCCGCCAGCCTCTACAACCGAAGGATAACGAAATTGATGTCCCAATGACTTCTTTTCCTTGTTTTTCTGTTCATTCCAATTGAAGATGCAAATATTATATCAAAGCGAACATACATATTTAACCAGTTTGATGATGCCATATGCCAATTGACTAAATATCCTACCGAAAATAAATATTTGTATTTCCAACTTTCACTGAGCTGCTGACTTTGTTGACAAACCATAAACGACTTTTTAACCTGATATACTAATGTTAAGTGTGAATCCATTGCCATTCACAGAAACTGTAGTTCCCATATTGTTTACTCAGTATAAGCGTACCCCTTATATATATTTATACTTATGTTATCTTATATTTATCTTATAACAGGTTAGGGACTGATTTTCGATCACTACCTTGAATGTTTCCGAGAAATCTCTGTCACGTCCATTAATATACTCATGTACATACATACTATATAAATAAAGAATAAATGCCCGTTATCTTTTCTGACTGTAGTTTCTACTTTTGTCCACAGATGGCGACAAAGAGAACGTGGTAGTGATCGGCAGTGAGTTCACGACAACCAAAGAGCCTTCAACCATTCGCACCTACAAGGCGTATAGGCATATGCTGCTTAATAAACTAGTGCCGTGAGTATTATAATATATACATACAGTATATCTTTATTGGGGTGGATAGTAATTCGGTGGCTAAAATCTACTCGTTTAATAATAATAATAATAAAGCATTTATTTACAGCCACAAAAACATACACAATACAAATATTTTACAAATCAAACTTACAAACTAGGGGGTATAGCTTGTGCATGCTATTGTCGCAGCAAAAAGGTTCTAACTCAGCTGGGTATGTTACGTTTGGTGGCAAACGCAACGCTGATATTATGTTAGAACCAACAAGAGGGCAATAATAATAAGAGCTTAATAAACATACATATTAATAAGTGTAAACTATAAATAAAATATTGTGTTACGTATTGTAATATCATATTGAAAATATACAGTACATAAATGTTTTTTAATGTTTACATTATGTGTACAATACATATATCTACAAATACATACAATACAGAGATATATATATATATATATATAACGTAAAATATTAAAACATCAAAGTGTCACAATCACATGTCATTGTCCAGTCAACACAGTGCAGCGGCCGGATCGAGGGGCAACGTTGGGAGCACACGCCTCTTTTTGCTGGCTGAGGAAATGTTCTCTGAGTAACTGTTTTAGCCTTGGCTTAGATGTTACTCGTTTACCTTTTGTATTAGTAAAAGAATTGTCTTGGAATCAATATGGAATGTAAGAGATAGAATTGTTAGTTTAATAAGTGCTATATGCTCCATGGGAAAAACCAGCTAGTAGTAGGGAACTTTTTACATACGTACATACCTATACATCACACCCGTCACTCTGTAGAGGGGTAGGTACAAATCTGTCCCAATCTTAACAAACCAATTTCACTTCATTGACATTCATTCATTCACTCATCATACACTCGGCGATTATAGGAACTAACGTAACCCTTTTTCAATATGTCCATATACTCTACATATATGTATTATTATGTATTATTATCACAGTTTTGAAGAGAAAGCGGAACAGATGCGACGCTGGAGGCAGCCCAAAGGGAAAGAGGATACGAACCAATCCACTCAGGATGATGACGACCTCTCGGATAACGAAGATGGACTTTACATTGATATTGGTAAGTGAACAACGGTAGAATTTCAATGCTAAGAGACAACCAGTGTCAGGCAAATGTTTTGACTTTCAATGAATGTACTGTACTTGTACTTATTTTGAATAAAAACATTTGACTTTGAACGTGTGGCTGAGGGACTGAAAAATGTAATCAGCTTATCTGATATTTTCAGCTTATAAGTAAAAAATATAGGTAAAAGATATTTCCGTTTCATCCTTTTTACTGATAGTAAATATAACTGTTAATTTACGAGTACATTCTCTAATCAATGTTTGTATGTTACGTGTATTTGTATTGGAATTTTTGTACTAAATGTGTAATCGAATATTGCTCATGTCACGCAGTGTACAATAAAAGGATCACAGTCTAGTACTTCCGTTAAGTGTTTTATTTTTTGTTATCATAGTTCTGATTGAGGATCTGTTTTTGTACCTAATCTATACTAATATTATAAAGCTGAAGAGTTTGTTTGTTTGTTCGTTTGAACGCGCTAATCTCAGGAACTACTGGTTCGAATTCAAAAATTCTTTTTGTGTTAGATAGACCATTGATTGAGGAAGGCTTTAGGCTAAATTAAATCACTCTGCTACTCAAATTATAATTACAGTGCCATCTATGTTTCATGTATTGAAAACTTCTGAAAAAATAAAAATATGGCAAATTATTTGATATTGCTTGAAACCTACCCCAACAGGTAATAGTTACTGCTTGCAGTAAATAAATATCGAAGCGAGGGTTCAGGACAGGCTGCCCTTATGTCTTCTTAGTAACTGAGGATTACTATAAAAATAGTAAAGGCATTAATAAGGAATTAATGACTCATGGGCAATTTATTATAGAGTAAAAAGGCAGAACCAAAGTTTATATTGATAACGGGTTACAAGCCCATCATCTAATTAGTTTCATTCACTACTAACTTTGAATTACTTATTGTTACGAAAAAATATATTTCCGTTTTCTTTCTTTTTTACTAATAGTATGATATATTTATATTGCCATTTGTTTTACATCGCAGCACTCTTATTCTTTAGGATTATTGAAAATTTCCAATTGTAGCTCTTTTATGATATGACTGTTATCTTTCTAGAACCGGAAGAGAACCAAGTACCGGATATGGACAAAGCGAAGACAGAAGAAGCGAAGGAATCTAAAAGTGAAGATCAGGAACCTAGCGTGAAGAAGAAGAAGAGTACACTCTACGCTTGTACCTGTGCTGGTTAGTCTTGCTAGTCATTTGTAATAAAAAATTCGGTTACCGAAAGATCGTTGTTCTACACTTCGTGTAGTGATGACTATTATGTGAGATTACTAGCGACCCGCTCCAACTTCGCATGGGTATAAAATATATAACCTACTCCACTATTTAATGGATGTTATTATACATATAAACCTTTCTCTTGAATCACTCTATCTATTAAAAAAACCACATCAAAATCCGTTGCGTAGTTTCAAAGATTTCAGCATACAAAGGGACAGAGAAAGCGACTTTGTTTTATACTTATGAGATTAAAATGGTTTTGATGAATTTCATAAACGTGTTATAAATTGGTTCGTTTTGTTCTTAATATCTTACTTAGTTATTAGATATCTTAGGCTAAAAATTCTTTTACATAATTAAATTTATATAGATTAACATTTTGTCAATTTTTAACTTTTTTATTCTTCGGTATATGCCATATTGTGTGTTGGCGATCTAAAAGGATAATGAGTCTTATTTGAAATCTTATACGATTTATGATTAATAACTAACGGGACTTATCGCGTAAGTTTTATATAATAAAGTTACCTTTATTAGCCCGACGTTTCGACTACGTTGCAGCAGCCATGGTTACGGGCAGAGTGACTCAGAAACTTACGCGATAAATCCCGTT
Organism: Leucoptera coffeella; assembly: GCA_030578115.1. Lineage (NCBI taxonomy): Eukaryota > Metazoa > Arthropoda > Insecta > Lepidoptera > Lyonetiidae > Leucoptera > Leucoptera coffeella. Next base: position 40,690 of record JAMBLF010000894.1, read on the forward strand.
GGTTATTGATCATTAGTATAAATCGCGAATCTCCCAATTAATTATACGATTTATTTCACAGAAACATCGTTCGAGCGGCCACCTCCGCGGTCGTTTAGAAAATGGCGCGTCACTGATAACGAGACCAAAGAGAATATAGATTTCATAGTGCACTGCGCTCATAAGACGAAGGTATAACAATTAAACTCATCACTACATAATATAAAACTAAGTCGCTTTCTCTGTCCCTATATCCCTTTGTATGCTTAAATCTTTGAAACTACGCAACGGATTTTAAAGCGGTTTTTTATTAGATTTACAGCCGGTTTCTGGAACGCTATTCATTTTTGATAAGAGTTTGAATAGTGTTTAACAAGTGCTTAAATATTGTTGAGTTGTTCGAACAATAATTAAACTCTTGTCACATAATGGCTTGTCAAAAAGCACTTTTGTAGCGCGTTTGGGTTTCTCGAAACGAAATCTCTTGTCAACAATTTGTTAGCAATTTGTTAACAAGAAAATAAATAATCATCGGATCTTGAGTAATTAACTGATATTCAAGTGCTTATTGTCGCTTTATTTCCACGTTTTTGGACATTATATTATTAAAACCATGTCTGATGTGAGTGTGTCCGATGTGAGCTGTCTGACGTTACTTTTTCATCAAGTGATGAAGAGGTACAAGTACCCAGAAAAATGCGAAGGTATCGTCGAAGAATGAACCCTATCGAGACCTTGGACGATGACGAATTTAAAGCCCGCTATAGGGTTTCCAAGCCAGTAATTCTGTATATCACGGAAAAAATGGCTAGAATAATTTGATACATTTTGCTGTTTTAATGTTAGCTTCTGTTAACATGGACAAATCAGGGCACTGCCAAAAAGTATGAATGATTACATTAGCATTGGAGAGCTCCTGCCTAGTTGCTCTCTTCATATTGTTACTTACTATTCACTATTAACACTAAACACAACTCTTGTCAAAAATGAATAGCGTTCCAGAAACCGGCTGTTTGAATAATAACAAACATTTTTTTTGTCAAAAAGTGACATTAGACTTGCGTCTAGATGGTCGAATTAATCGAGTGAGTGAAGTTTTTAATCAAATTTGCTCAATCCGCTATTCAAACTATTGCTAAGCTCTAATTAGCTGACAAGAGGATGAAAACGCTTCGAGAAACTCGCCAATTGTCAACAATTTGTTAATTAATAATCAATTGTTAGCTGACAAGAGATTTGAATAGCGTTCCAGAAACCGGCTGAGAGTGATTCAAGAGGAAGGTTTATATGTATAATAACATCCATTAAATAGTGGAGTAGGCTATATATTTTATACCTGTGCGAAGTTGGAGCGGGTCGCTAGTTTGTGATATATATCTTTATAAGTAATCTATCAAAAAGGTGACGTTAGGAGTACCTATAACCACCGAGAATGTGTGAGAATATGTATGAATGTCAATGAAGCGTAAGTGGTATGTCAGGATCGGGACAAATGGGGATCCGTGATCTCTGGCTACCCCTCTACAGGCGTATGTAATCTATCAAACAATTTTTACTACACTTGAAGCATAAATACTAAATTCAAATAAATTCATTTGAAATATTTATGTAAGTCGGAACATATGTCATCCGTAAGACATTCGAAACTTATTCTCATATAATCTAAAATTAAACTGTTTTATTTCAATTATTACGTTCATAGTTCCTTCATATCCATATTAGACTATAACGAACCAATTAGTCAACCGTGATATATGTAATCTTGTATATGTTCCCTTTACAGGATAATAACAGAGAATTGTACATAGAGCCGATACCGGAGTACCAGTTGGACCTAGGCGCCACCGCTGTTCCCAAAGAAAAGCTGCGGAGTCTAGCCCTGTCCCTATTGCTAAGGAAGGATGTATCTCTTATGAATGGTGAGTTAGTTGTAACCTCAAAGTCTTAAGATGTCAAATACAATACGTTCACGTCCGTTAATAATGTGGACAGAACCTTGAACAAATGAAAAGATCTCTGGTCACTTTAAAACATATGTATTGGGGTTCTGAAGACGTATCTAAAATTCGTAACTGGTGGCTAGCCCATCGCCCAATAGATTTCATATCCAGGGGTCCCTTAGTCACCTCTTATGATATGCCGGGAAGAACGGCAGCTAGTAAGTATTATTTATCGTCCCAGTCTAGCACAGGACAAGATATAAAATCTTATAATTATCTCTGAAGTTGAAGAGAAATTACACAAGCATAAAATTCTAAGCGAAAGCGTATATTCTGTACAAAAGGCAATTTCATCACAGTATTTTCACACAATGGAAATTAAAGCTCTAGTTTTATAATAATAATATTTTAGCACACTATTCCATTAGTATTTAGTTCATTAAATACTTGACGAACCCGACACACACAATTAACGTTGAGTTAGTTAACCAATAGCGCCACGGAGGTTATCATCATCTGCTAACAATGTCGAAAGAATATCCTTAAAGTAAAATGAATTTGTTTTAGTTTTAAAAGATCAATAAATTTAATTTTCTTTCAGTTCGAGTCGACGCTATCACGGGTGACGTGGTGGCCAAAGAAACGTACACCAAGCAGGAATTCACCAAGGAGTTTGGCGACTTCACGCCGCAGATCAGTAACACCGTGTATACCACCCTGAGTGAACTGCAGTCGCTGTTGCCCGGACATTATGTGTTGAAACATGAGGTAATAGACAACGATGAGGGAAAACATCGTGAGGAAATCTGCCTATCCCTCAGGATAGGTAATAGTCAGTTCCTATATACGGCGATACGGTTCACTACCTATCACGTTGGGTGCTGTCTATCTAGTGATATGTGGGCTTCGAATGACCCATACCTAACATGCCTTCGAAATTTCGGAGATGGGCATTCAAGCCTCTGACTATCCCGCCATAATAAAAAAGGGAGTGTGTATACACAAGTCGTGAAACGTATGTTATGTTATATAATAGATAATAGTGCGGTGTATATAGGGTCTTAAGAATGTAATCTTTTTACTGAGATAAAATGTTTAGTTTTGTCTTATTAACGCTATAATCGCTATAATAACATTTTTTCATATGGAATAAATGATGTTACAAGATGGTTGTACTTATACACACTACATCCATTTATCTTGAACAGAAATCATGTAGTAATAATTCAACTACTCAATCCCTCTTCTATACCAAACAAGAAGAATGTAGCGATAGCATCTTAATTCTGTTCACCCCTTATACATACATACACGCACATCATGCCTGATTCCCTTTAGAGAAGTAGGCAGGGATCATGGATCCCATTTGTCCCGATCCTGACAGACCACTTTCGCGTAATTGACACTCATGCATCTTCTCATACACACTCGGCGGTTTTAGGTACTTCTAGCGTCACCCTTTTTCAATATATCGTCTATCTGACTGTCATACGTCTAAATATGTATACCAATATAAACCTAAATATATACCATTATAAACATGAGTATTAATTACTATTCTAGATAGAGCACGGATCCAACATGTTCCTGTACGCGTGTAAGCGCACTCGCAGTTTGACTGACGTGGCGCCGCTCGAGCTGCAGTTTGACAGCTCCGTGTCACAGGATGACAGTAAGGCTGTCAAAACGCCGCCCACGTTGATACCGGCTCTGTTGCCCTCGCATAAGTAAGTTTAGAGTCTAAATGTATGTAGTTAGAATAATATGTCATACGGGGTAGTTCGAGGATAGCCTGTAGATATAACCGCTATAACGTACTCAGATTTCGCCTGATACAGCAAATATTAATTGCGTTATTCGTAGCATATTTATAAAGTGATTATTACCTATTCATATAAATAGCTAGGCTTTTTAAAAAATACCTCACAGCTAAAGTAATTTCACATACTACTTTACAAAAGTATTTAAACCTACATTATGATTTTGTGAATACTTTGCGCCGCCACTTTAGCAATAATACTGTTAATCTATCATATATTTAATAACATTATTACATAATATTACCCATCCCCACTTCAGGTATCGCAGGATCCTGCCGTGTGCGTTCACCCCCTACCCAGACCAAGTGGCGAAGGAGACGTTCAAGCAGAAGGCCGCCAAGCACAAGACTCCGCCACAAGCCATCAAGGTACGTAATAGATACTAGGAATAATAAACATACATAAAACATACGCTACACGACTTGTGTATACACACTCCCTTTTTTATTATGGCGGGGTAGTCACAGGCTTGAATACCCATCTCTGAAATTTCGAAGGCATGTTAATAAGTGTGCGTTCGCGCAGCGGAATGTTGTTGAATTTAAAGATTTTAATAATGCAGATATTTAGTGTATGACGTCGTATAATTGTGTATGGTAAAAAAAAATTTGTGCACGCAGCCATTGTGGAGAAATTCACCAAAAACTGATTCCGCTGGGCGAACGTTCGCCCAGCGGAACTTTTTTTGATCCATTGACTTTAGAAGAAAAGAGATGTGTCCAAAAATTAGTGTGTATTTGTGTGTAATTGTGTATGAATGAATAAAATTAGTGCATGCATAAACTTCGGAGAAATTCAAGTTTCCGCTACGCGAACGTTTGGCCATTAGCTAGTTTTCATACAAAGCGCTTACATAGAGAGCTGTAGATTTTTACATACGTTGTTTTGAATTTGTTTATATTTGTTTAATAAACAGATTTAGAAAAAATCGTACGGCTTAAAAGATAAAAATATAAACGTAAAATACGCTTATTAGGTCTTAGTTCTTAAAGTATGCACTTTGGGGCCTAGATTTTCACATTTATACAAACCTTGTAAGTGTCTGCAACACGTTGCCAAGTATCAATGATGTTCCGTTAGTAATTAAAGAGTTATAGGACAATTTACCACGAATAGATCACTGTTTACAAAGCAGTCAAATATCATAACGTTCTAAAGGAATTGCATGGTAAAATGTATGCCAATAATTAGTGTATTCATTCAACTATTCACATGCAAAATTTCATGTCATTAAATTCAGTAATTAAAGAAAAACAATTATAATACTGACGAAGCATCGAAAACCTACATAACCCGACCAAGTTCGGATAGCTACAAAAAAGCGGCCGTGCAATATATTTAGGTAACATCCCAAAATTTACAGTATAATAACGGTATTGAATTGGTACAGGTGATAACACAATTGTTGTTTCGATATAATTTATAGGTCATTTATTTTTGTACACCTACTTTTTTAAATGTATTTGACTATGACAGAAAGTAGGTACCGTTTACGTAGGTACATTATTTAAGTATGCGCTTGAGACTTGAGATATAATCTAAATACAGTGTAAACTCCTTATAACATTATTCTCTATAACGATAAACTCTCTATAACATAGAAAAGACCACAATTTGGTTGGTTTACCTTAAAACCCATACATTGATACACTCTTTATAGCGCAGCCGCCATTCTCTATTACGAAGAATACTTAATTGTGGTCTTTTCTATGTTATAGAGAGTTTATCGTTATAGAGAATAATGTTATAAAGAGTTTACACTGTATTTAGATTATATCTCAAGTCTCAAGCGCATACTTAAATAAAGTACCTACGTAAACGGTACCTACTTTCTGTCATAGTCAAATACATTTAAAAAAGTAGGTGTACAAAAATAAATGACCTATAAATTATATCGAAACAACAATTGTGTTATCACCTGTACCAATTCAATACCGGTATTATACTGTAAATTTTGAGATGTTACCTAAATATATTGCACGGCCGCTTTTTTGTAGCTATCCGAACTTGGTCGGGTTATGTAGGTTTTCGATGCTTCGTCAGTATTATAATTGTTTTTCTTTAATTACTGAATTTAATGACATGAAATTTTGCATGTGAATAGTTGAATGAATACACTAATTATTGGCATACATTTTACCATGCAATTCCTTTAGAACGTCATGATATTTGACTGCTTTGTAAACAGTGATCTATTCGTGGTAAATTGTCCTATAACTCTTTAATTACTAACGGAACATCATTGATACTTGGCAACGTGTTGCAGACATTTACAAGGTTTGTATAAATGTGAAAATCTAGGCCCCAAAGTGCATACTTTAAGAACTAAGACCTAATAAGCGTATTTTACGTTTATATTTTTATCTTTTAAGCCTTACGATTTTTTCTAAATCTGTTTATTAAACAAATATAAACAAATTCAAAACAACGTATGTAAAAATCTACAGCTCTCTATGTAAGCGCTTTGTATGAAAACTAGCTAATGGCCAAACGTTCGCGTAGCGGAAACTTGAATTTCTCCGAAGTTTATGCATGCACTAATTTTATTCATTCATACACAATTACACACAAATACACACTAATTTTTGGACACATCTCTTTTCTTCTAAAGTCAATGGATCAAAAAAAGTTCCGCTGGGCGAACGTTCGCCCAGCGGAATCAGTTTTTGGTGAATTTCTCCACAATGGCTGCGTGCACAAATTTTTTTTTACCATACACAATTATACGATGTCATACACTAAATATCTGCATTATTAAAATCTTTAAATTCAACAACATTCCGCTGCGCGAACGCACACTGTTAATAAGCGGGCTTCGAATGACCCATACCTAATAATAAAGTGCATGATTATTCTATGGCTATACCATCCAGATCCCGATAATAAGGCTAAAAGTGATTAAACTAGTGTTTAATGCTAAAAGTAACAATAAAGTATTGTTCCCAGATTCAGTCCACTCTGAAAGGGAGAAAGACTTGATTGTACGTATGTATTACACAAAGATGCTCTCAAAGGTTCTGTACGCTCTGAGAGAGAATAAAGGGCGTGATTTTATATGTATGCATTGGTGTTAGATTATAATATATTGGGGTACTGTGATGGTATGTAAATTCAAACAGTATTTCTTCTCTGCCAAAAGAGATGATTGAAGATTGTGTACTGTAATTATGACAAAATTATAATAGGCTGAAACGTGAGAGTTTTTCGCATAATCTTCGTATTCTTCTGTGTGAATTAGATTATATTACCTACATGTCGTAGGAGGCGACTAAGGGACGCCTTAATAGATCCATTTAGGTGATGAGCTAACTATCTGCCTTGGCAATGGGTACCTGAGGTGATGTTATGTCTCACAGCTTCTGTAGACATCAAAAGGAATAAAGTGAAATTATTATACGTTTATATTCTATTGTGTATATGATATTGGTCGTAAAGTGTATCCATGACCAATTTTATAATTAACTTTTGAGAGGCATACAACTTTATGCGGTCGATTGTTACTCTAGCTTACGACTGTTCCAAAAAGATCATATACCATGAAGTTATATATTGATAACCTAACCATATGATTCGTGATTATTATGAATGTTTTTAAAATCCATATTATTCACACAAATGTGGGTTAATAAAATCGTGTGAGTCTTCTTATGTAAAGAATTCGATGACGATTTTATATATATTTTTTTATCTTTATGAATCTTTTACTTGATTTATTGATGTGTTTCCTCATCAAATGGTTAGCAATGTTATTAAAATTGGAATGGAAATGAGCAGAAAAAATCTTTCGTGCTGTATATTTAACGTTATAGCATTACCATGATTCTTAACCGGAGTTAATTTTAGGGGTTTTCTTATTAATAAATCCATGTTTCACCAAACAAGTTTGTGTAATTATCTTAATGAAAACTGTTCAGTTATTGAACTTAATCAGCTCTGAATGGGTTTTATTTGATGGAATATAATTAGAAGGGTCACAATACGTGAGATAGAAAAAAATACAATATTTACAAACTTAATTTATTGTTTTCCTTAACAAGAAATGTGTTCATTATGAATGGACTGAAATTTCATTTATGTTTACAATATCAACAATTTATACCAACAAGCAAGACAACCGACTAAAGAACAGTATTCAATCTGTTGCTAAAAGTGACTGATTGACATATCTTGGTCCTGGCCTTAAACTTATGGCATATGTGTGCTTAAACTTCTTTAGATCATCTCTTCTGATATTGGTCTATCTTTTATTCTTTTAAAAGCTGACGTCACTGACGAAAAACTTATTGATAAACACTTAACTATTCTGTTGAACTATCTTGCACGAGATAGGTCAGGATAGTGCAACTTTATTACCTCGATTACAAAATGAGCCAAAGTTCTGAAAAGCAAATACTGAATACAATTACTTTTTTGTTGTTTTTGTTTGCATAGTGTTATGAAAACTTAATCTCGGAACGATTAAATTCATATCAACGTGATATTATAGACATTTGTGAACTTGTAGAATGACAAAAAACCATTCCGCAGCGATTGAATGTCTATAAGATTTCTATCATAATTTTGTTGCATCGTTGAGTTTGTTCCATGGCACTAGTCTCCTTGTTAGAAACTAGTTTAAACTTGAGTAATGTCAGCATCATTTATCTCCTAAAATTTAATATCTGTTCATTTTATGCCTCTCAGCGAAAAATTATATCATTCGAGTGGCGACATATTTTCGCATTATACAAACACATTTTTGACACTAACTAAAGGGGTATGGCGGTACTGCCAGGCCCTTTGACTGGTTGACTGTGAATAAATGGACTGCCAAATAGACGTCAATCAAGTAATATGGTTTCAAAACAAATCGGCATTCCGAATTGAAGTCTTAATTAATACTTTACTTACATATTTCTCATTCAAGTACAGTTTGTTCAGTTAGTTTATCCCTGGCTGCAGCGTTGATTAACATTATGATACGAGATGACGCTAGAGGCAAAATCTGTACGCACTGTATTCTATCATCAAGATCTACTTAAACGATTCTTGAAATACCTTCTACAACAATGCACTTAATAAATCTTTGCACCTTACCCTTTGGCATAAGAGTAATGTATAGTCTAATATGTTTTGCTTTAAAAGGTTGCAGCATAGCGTTGACGCATGTATGTATAAGTTGGTTTGTTTGCCGTAGTTGGGGAGCGGCGCGGCTCAAGCGGCGAACGGAAAAAGCAAGGTAGATGCGAGGCGCGATATTATAAGCCCTGGACGGTGACCTACGCTCGCCAATTCCGCGCTAGTCCGATATTAAGTGTTGCCACGCAAGTTGACTCATTATTCCCAAATTATAAGTAACAGTAACCAAGTAACTTAGACATGAGTAAACATATTCTTTATGGGTGAGCACGTGACTTGATTGTCACTTGTTTTCCTGGTTTAGTAATTGAGTGATTCCGTTTGCAAATTGAGTGTCAAAACTCAATGTTTTGAATTTTAATGACGATTATAGTCAGTGCGATGTTTTATTTTGAGTGTCATAACTCGAAATTCTGAGGTTCATAAATATATACTGGTTATATTCACTAAATGTTGAGTGTCAAAACTCAGCATTTTCATATGGATCTGTTAGTGAATAAACAATTCTTGAGTATCAAAGCTTAAGATTCTGAGTTTTCAGTAAATTATTCGCTAGAGTAGTAAATACTAAGTAGTTTGCAATAAGAGTGTTTTTCTGATTTTCAATACTTATACCTATCTAACTCAATTATTTGGGGAATCCTAAATGTTGGATTGAGTTTGTATGTAACCAATTTGTAAATATGTATGCTTACTTTATATTGAATATCACATCTCAACATATGACTAAGGTCAATATTGAACTGTCAAAATGGTTTGCCAATTAATCAAATGATGAAAAATCTAATACCAATCATTTTGTACTTAAAAGAACAAAGTACAACAACTATATATTATATTTTACGTACCGATAGCATTGCATTTTTTATAAAATGCTATTCAGACAAAAATGGCATTGTTTTATGGTTGAAACTTTAAACATATTTTAAAACGGATCACATTAAAATATGTATATGATGATGTGTCAGAAATGGGTAATATTGATAATGAATTTAAATATTGAGCCTTATGTGAATATCTCATACATCTCAATCTATAAATAAGATGAAAAACATGCAATAAATTAATAGGAATAACATAAAAGGTATTGATGGCATTATTGCAAAGACGATGATTATTCCAATTGATTTAAATAACATGAGAACTACTTAAACAATCTATAGTTCTCTACTGATTAATCAATACATTCTGAATTTGATGTTACGTGAAAATACTCTCGTAACATTACCAAAATTAATTTGGGCGTGTATAAGTAGGTTTAAATCTATGGTTGGAAGTGTCATTCAAGTGACATGTGTCATTGTCGTGAGTGCATGAAATCACGTTTGCTAATTGAATGAATGTGAACAGGTTTCATTCGTTCTTTTTGTTGCAGTGGCCAAAGAAGAAGAAGAAAAAGAAAAAACAAACAAACCAAGTGGTTGAAGGATGAATAGTTTATTTAGGATTAACATTAAAGTAAGATTATAAAAATAAATAGATTTATTTATATACAAGTTGTCTTTTCAATAAATATTGTCCCTTACACTAATTTATGCAGACTCATCGAAATAACCGTCTAACTGGGCAGCAATCTGAAAAGATACATGACACAAATCAATAAAAATATAACAAAGTACCTAAATATCTAATTTAAATTTAATTTATCATCGCATCATGTGAGATTGAATGTGGTCTAGCAATGTGCTGCCAATTCCACATAACCATCACTACTTTAGTATATTAGAAGAGTGATCGAAGAAGTGTTACGTTTCAAAGATTTTAGCTTGTGCTAGTCTGAGACCTAATATAATGGTTTGATTTGCTGCTGAACTGTTAGACCGATGATAAATGGAATCCATTGAGGATTTTACTTACTACCTTATGCTATAATATCATCACAAATTGTGACTCTCTAGAAAACTGACAACATACGTTTACAAGGTTCATTCTATATATGTAGATCATAAATACACATTACACACAGATCACAGATCCTCCATCTGTCTCGATCCTAACAAACGACTTTCACCCCATTAACATCCATACACCACCTCATACACACTAAAACTACCTCGAATACAGAAGTACCTATAACCGCCGAATGTGTATATATATAAATCTGGTACTAACCTGTACAGGCGTGTACTTAACGTACTTATCCGGGTGTTTAGTGAAGGGTAAGGACGCACACGTATCGTAGAGCCGAGAATAAGGCGGGATGATAATCTCCTTGTTATCCCGCTTCAGGGTTTCTCGTAATTCAAAATCTGGGACGGAGTAACTGCGTTGGGCTTTCGATGCGTCTTCGAATTCCCGGTTAAATGACTGGAAGAGAAGAGATGAAAATATAGGTTAATGATCTTCTTGATAGATTAGAAAAGTTATATATACATACATACATACACATCACGCCTGATTCCCTGTAGAGGGGTAGGCAGAAATCACGGATCCCCATTTGTCTCGATCCTGACAGACCACTTTCGCTTCATTGACATTCATACATCCTCTCATACACTAAGTTATATATGTTCTGACATTAAAGAAAAAGAAAGAAAGAAAGAAAAATCTTTATTCACTAACATACAAAAACACAAACATGGACAAAAAAAATGCAAAGAACACCGTTGATGCAGTGAAAAGGTGCTGCCTCAGTATACGATGTAGCTAGGCTACATCACTGGTCCTCCGGCAGCACCCGATTCGGAAACCGCCACAAGCTGCATATAATAAATAACGAACATACACAAAATAATTCATTTATAATAACCGTCGTGACAAATACAGATAATAGGTCTTTACCTATGAAATTGCCGTTCTGCAGTACTGGCAATTTCAAATCAAAATAATTTTTGTTTGACTAAGAATTCTAATTTCAAATTAATTTTATTTTAAAAACATGGAATTCTTTTTCCAAAAGTAGTCATTTGTTTATTGATTAGTGTTACGTTTTCATCGCATTTCAATCTTTTTCGTCATCATGGATACGTTAAAAATTCGAGTAATTATGGAATATGAGTACCGTCGTGGCAGCAACGCGGCACAAGCGGCACGCAACATCAATGACGTTTACGAAGCTAACACTACAAACCAACGCACCGCCTGTTATTGGTTTGCTCGCTTCCGTTCTGGAAATTTCGACCTGAAAAATGAACCTCGTGGTCGTCCGAAGACTTTGGTCGACAATGACGAATTAAAGGCGATTGTGGAAGCTGATGATACACAATCTACGGCGGAATTAGCAGCAGCTTTCGACGTTAGCGTCAAAACAATATTGGTCCATTTGCGTCAAATTAGCAAGGTAAAAAAGCTTGACAAATGGGTGCCCCACGAACTCAATGATCGCCAGCGCAAAGTACGCGTCGAGACGTGCCTTGCACTGCTCAACAGACACACAAATGAAGGAATTTTGAACCGCATTGTTACCTGCGACGTAAAATGGATTCTGCTTGACAACCGCAAGCGCTCAGCAAGTTGGTTGGATCCTGGTTCAGCACCTAAACAGTGCCCTAAACGAAAACTTACCCCTAGAAAAGTGATGGTCACTGTTTGGTGGTCTAGCGCCGGTGTGATTCATCACAGCTTCTTACCAAACGGGGTGAGCATTACTGCAGATGTGTACTGTGAAGAACTGAACACAATGATGGAGAAGCTGGCACATCTCCAACCAGCATTGGTCAATCGCTCGTCTCCGCTGCTCCTGCACGAGAACGCGCGACCTCATACTGCACAGCAGACGGTCTCCAAGTTGCAAGAACTGGGGTTGGAAGCTCTCCATCATCCACCGTACTCACCAGACCTTACGCCTTCAGACTTCTACTTTTTCCAGAATTTGGATAACTTCTTGGCGGGAAAAAATTTTAATACCCGAGAGGCAGTACAAAATGCCTTTGAAGAATTTGTTGCCTCCCGTCCAGCTGATTTCTTCAAGAAGGGCATCAATAAACTGCCACTGCGTTGGCAAAGATGCATTGATTGCATGGGTGATTACTTCGATTAATACAATTAAAAAATACAAGAAAAAAATTCGTTTAAATTTTTTCATACAAAACGGCAATTTCATAGGTAAAGACCTAATATAATACTCATACATATAATTGATACACTATAATTCATAAACATACTTTGGGGAACATAAACAAGAACATTAGTTAAAGGCATGTAAATAGATATAGTCATATACATAAATACACACTCATACATATACGTACATACACATTATATATACACACACAAATACATATATATACACTATAGACTGTAGTAACATCATAAACAACATATAAACATACATTAATATATTTCAGACACATACACATTAATTCAAACAATTTATAGAAAGAAAATATTTATATACAGTTACGTAAATAATCCTCGAAGGATGACATAATAAAAGGTTACAAAGATCTTTTGAATCAGCTTCCTTTCTAACCATTAGAAATTAAGAGACCTACAGTTACATCAAACCTACATTTTAGGATAGTCGGCGCCTTAAGTCTCGGGTATACTTCCGAAGGCGGTCTTTTTTCATATTATAATTCCCAGACCGACCGCAAGTTATGTGTGTCCTCATGAAATTTATTTACTAATATTTTATTATTAATTGTAATAATATACATATTAATAATAATACCAAAACTTACAGCGAATTTGTCCTTTATGACCTGCCTGTCCTTATCCCTGAGTTTGTTGGTTGGGGTCTCTTCCAAAACTGTGTGCGCCAACAACTTATTCCAACTGCAACAGTACACATTACATAAACAGGATGATATAAGGTAAGTGGTGTAGCCCACATTATATAAATAAGATGATCTAAGGTACCCAGTTTATCTGCAAATCAGATAGCAAAAATATCGTAATATATTACAATCGTAAAATATAATATATGGCCACCATACCGGGCAACAATGCAAAAGATAAACAAGGACAAATTATGCCTTACCAATTGCCGCTGTGTGAAAGGAATAATCAAGTAAGTGAGTTACTCCTTTATTTCTCGCAAAAAAATTTAAGGCATTAACAACCGATATAAATCTTTCGGAGTTTATGTTAAAGTGACTAAAAATTTAAATACCGAAAAACACGGCAAATTATGGATATAAAACCCCTAAGTAACTCAATGGTAATTTTCGCATCTATCCTCTGCTATAAAGGCTAACCTAACATCTTTAGTATATAGCAAACATACCTTTGTAAATAGTTGTTCTTGTACTCTTGAATGAGATCTCGATACGTTGACTCGCACTCAGGCTCCACTAACTTCAGAATATCTAACAAACTGCTTCTTTGGAGGCCCTGGAAATAATTAAAACCAATATATCATAAACAGACTCGACTCAAAATACATAACCTTAGTCACATTTGTAATAGGATAGCCTACGTTGAACCACAACCGTTCTCGTTCAATCATCAAAGGTAAGCACAACAAGAAGTCGTATTTGGATCGATAGCTATTCGGGTTTTGTTCGTATCGGTCAGAAAACATCTCTTAGTGACGACACCTATCACTTCCTCTAGAGGGGTTATAGTATAATATACACATATATTATAAAGCTGAAGAGTTTGTTTGCTTGAACGCGCTAATCTCAGGAACTACTGGTTCGAATTCAAAAATTCTTTTTGTGTTAGATATGCCATTTATTGAGGAAGGCTTTTGGCTATATAACATCACCCTGCTACTAATAGTAGCGAAGAATATAATATAAAATCAAATTATAATTACAATGCCATCTATGTTTCATGTAATGAAAACTTCGGAAAAAATAAAAATGTGGCAAATTATTTAATATTGCTTGTATACATATATTATGTGAATTATGATAGGTTCTATAGGATATACGAACAGGTGAGTTCTTTTGGATACTACATATCTGGTGAAAGCCTATAATAAAAACTATGGTTACGCAATCAATCCAATAAGAAATATGTATGTAAACTTACCTGCAACAAGTACAGCGTGTTGTTTAGCAAAAATATTGCCTTCAGAGAGTCATGATACTGCTCGCTTTTGTTCCTTAACGTCAGATTGAGTTGCGCAAGAACTTTACCTATAAAAAGAGACAAACATACTGTTAAACTTTAGCTATAAACACAGACATGAATAGTTTTACGCAAGATATATAATATTCCGCACATATCTAATATCTCACGTTGTAGTCAGAAGTTTAAGTATTTGTATATTAAATAAGAAATAGTATTAATAAGTAATAAATAAGTATATGTTAATTAATAAGCATATGTTACACTAAAACCGAGTAGTCCATTTCCAAAGCAACGATTCATTTAGCATATCACCTGTTTGGGCAATAACAGACCATGCAGACTCATTCCGAAGAACAAATAGTTATCATTTAGAAGATTAACTTCACCCTTATAGTAAATACTTAAAAAAAATTAAGAACAATTAATTTCCATAAATACCTACTAAATATATAGATATCACTTTCTTTATTTTATTTTCCTTGTATACTTACGCATGTAGATAGCGAACATTAGCGATTCCCTCTCATGTACGCCTAGGATTTGACCTGCCGCGCGTACGTAAGCAGGCTCCGTTGCTAAGGCAGGACCTACGAAGTAAAATAGAATTGCAATGGTAGTCATTCTGTGGCTACATCTAATGCACGAGTTAGCTAAATAGTCAGTACTCAATGTAACTTGAGGATTTAGTGATGAGAAAAGAGAATAATAAAGGTATGCCAAAATGGTTTAGGCACATGAAGTGGATGAATTAAAGGAGGGTTACAAAACGAATTTATAAAGCCGAAGGTAGAGTTGGATTGGGTAGGCCGTGTAGAACTTATACAGATCAAATTGGAGATATTCGTAAGGCCGGTGTACGTAATGTAAAGAACAGAAGAACATGTATGAGAAGATTAATGAGTGAAGCTAGAAAGATTTGTCAGGATCTTTCCAAGTGGCGATCGAACGTATCTGCATAACCTATCAAAGACGTAGAGGCGTTTATATATATATCAATGTAGCATGTAAAAAATATACGTAAAAAACAGTTCGTAACAACTCCAAACAGTAACTCACCAATAGTGGAGACGAGCGGCGCCAACGGCTGCAGCCGCGTGAGTGTGTCGGCGGCCAGCTGATGCACTGTCCCGTCCACGGGTACCGCCCCTCCCTCGCCCCGCACCGTCTCCACCCAGTCCTCTAGGGAACGGACGCACTGGACACATACAGAGAGAATTCAAGCAATATGAAGACATATCAATCAATCAGCCTATGACAGTCCACTGCTGGACGTAGCCCTCCCCGAAGGTAACGCCACAAAACACGATCACTCGTGGCCCTCAGCCAACCACTACCAGCGACATTTTTAAGGTCATCGGTCCACCTGGCAGGGGGGCGTCCTATACTACGTTTACCGAGACGCGGTCGCCATTCGAGAACCGCTCTACTCCAACGGAAAATGAAGACATATATACGTTAAGTACATACAGTCAGATAGACGCTATATTGAAAAAAAAGGTTAGGTGTACCTATAACCGCCGAGAGTGTATGAGATGTATGAGTGTCAATGAAGCGAAAATGGTCTGTCAGGATCGGGACAAATGGGATCCGTGATCTCTGCCTACCCCTCTATAGGGAATTAGGCGTGCTGTGCATGTATGTACATACTAATAAAATTTGGTACACTAGTTATTTTTAAAACATTCGCGATTTATACTTATTTCGTTTACTATATGAGACCTACCGAGTCTCTGAGAGTCTTCCCGCGACCACGGCCTGTGCAACTGGGCCGAAACGTCGGGTGATATAAAGATACATGTATGTTAATTAATTTATAGTGAAAATTGGGACACTATTACACCAATTAAACTAGCCCCTTGGTAAGCTCAATGAAGACTTGTGTTAGGGGTAGTAGTCAACGTACATGTAATAAATAAACAGTTATTGTCGATCAATACATCTATAGCATATTTTATCAACAACCAGACTCAAAAGCAGAAGTAAGTGTAGTTTTTAACTCTGCCCATGAAAATTTAAACCGATACCTCTCGATGCAAAATATCTGCCTTTCTCCCCGGCATGTCTTAAGGGTAAATAAGTGACTAGGGCTAAATGGAATCTGTTGCCCCATGGGCTAGCAACCTATCACCAATGCTCCATATAACATCACAATATTAATAATAATAAAAATATAATAATATTAATTATATGCTAAAAAGTGACCTTAGAGATATTATCGTCTCTGCTAAAGTTAAAGTTCTGCCCAACCCAAAGGTATTAAAGAACGTGAATTTATGAACTATGTTTACATGATTAATAACTAAACGGGACTTACTGCTACTGCGTAAGTTTTTATATTATAAAGTTATCTCTATTAGCCCGAAGTTTCATCTACATTGCATCCTTGGCTGTTATTAATCATGAGTATGTTTTCATACCTGCAACTGACACTTGTCCAGTATAGCCAGGTAGGGCTGGTGTGACGCAGGGGTCAATGCCTTCGCCATTTCTGGCTCCAGCTGCTTGAGGCGCGCCAACAACGCCCAGCCACGCCAACCGTCCGTTGAGCGGGAACACGATTTCTGGGAAATAGGATAAGCGTATAGAGCATGTGAAGGAATGGTATATATTAATACCAACACGACTTTGATACTTATATTAAGTGACTAATATATAATCCTAAAGATAAAAAATAAATAAAGATAAAAAAAATTTAAAAATTATTCTAATGTAATTCAGTCGATATGAGGCTTGGTTCTGTATCAAAGGGTTGAATCTTTGGCTAACCCCTAAATATTAATGGTCTTAAAAGTATTTTCTTTATCCTGTATGTCCTCTCGAAACTACCTTTATTTCCCCTATAAAGGAGTCATATTTATTTTTTTATTTTTAAAACACAATACCCATAATATCCCATAACATCTAACCTCCAAATGCTGTGCCAATAGCGCGAAACAGTCCGCGATGACAGCTGTCAGTGCGGCGGGCAGTTTAGCCAACGGCACGAGGCCCAATAGGGCGCTTTTCTCCGAGCGGGCAATGGCTGCGGCCGCTGCAGCCAGCACGGCGCCACTAGACCATTCTGACCATTCGGATAGGTCCTCAGAGGCTGGAATATGGTTGGTTAAAGAAATGAGGTGGTCTTTGCAAGGAGGTTGTCTTAGATAGCCATAAACTACTACTAGTCTTTGCAAGGAGGTTGTGTTACATAACAAATACTCGTGCGTGTACATTTAGATACATATGTCCTAATACTCGTGCCATCTCATCTTTTAGAAGAAAACACATAGGTGTATATAAGAGTTATGTATGTCTGTAATATTTTTTATAACATTTTGTATTATTTAATAAGTTTAGGGCTTTACGTTTAAGGTACGGTAATAATATTTTTATCGGAATTTCGAATATTCTCATATACATTTCCACATATTTAGAACATAATAACTACACCATCTTTTCACCGGATTGCAACTGAGGTTCACCTGTAAGAGATCATGTTATTAACATTATTTTACATTGCTTACACTTACCTGAGTCATTAGCAGTGGCATTAGATCTTCGCGACCCGATGGCTAGGCCAGTAGACTGCTCAAACGTATGAGAAGCTCTCATCATCAGTCTGTTCGCGCTCTTCTCTAGACTGGTAAAAGAAAAAGTATGTATTAATATTCTTTTTATAACCTTAGGGCAGTTTTTTTTTCATTATAAAGATTCTTACGTGTGATAGACTTACAATCTATATGTACAAGTACACTAAAACTAGCCCTTCACACAATAAAACTGAGAAAAGATCGTCAAATAAAATGGATATGTGAAGTAAAACACCGATAGGAAACCTAGTCTGAATAGCGTTGAACTTATTACATAAGAAAATTGATTCTTACTTAAATCTGTGTATTGGGAAAGGGCACTGCAAAGATGGAGACATTTTAAACTTCTGACCTTGAGTCAACAAAATGAAGCTCTGTTGAAAGTCATTCTCAGGCACACATAGCTTTAAACATACACAAGTTACTACTTACACTTTTTGCAATTTGCTCGTCTTCTTCGTACTGTCTGAGCGAGTCAATGATGTCTTTGGTTGCTGAAAATAAATCATATTTACAATTAAGAATTTTATTTACTTGTTCCATACGAACCTGGAAAATAAAAAATAGCTTACAAGCCATCTTCTTTTTATCATGACATAATAAGTCATATAAGACCCATAAACTTATGGACCATACTGGGTGATAGATTTGCAAATTATGATCAATAGGGGTTATTGTATATATCGACTTTCTACTCATTTCATACATACATATAAACACCCTACATGCTCCTTAGTACATAAGAAAACACACTCACAGACTTAGCCAGGTGATCTCTGAGTCCCAGTAGAGAATTCTTGGCAGCAGGCGCTCTGTAGGTGACCAGAGCATTCATGGGAGCTCTGCCAGCGTTGGTGAGCCAGCCGGCTGCAGCCCTTAGCCTGGCCACTATGCTAGTGGCTTCACTCTCCGAGCTACCACTAGTGCCGCTCTCTGCACCCCACTCCGAGATCAGGTCGGTTGTTGATTCTGCTGTGGAAGGGTTAGTATAGAATAAATGACAATCAAATGCGTTCACAACCATTAACCATGGGTAATCAGATGTTCAGGTTTCCATCTTTAACCCATGTGTTTTCTAGGTGGTTAGTACGCAATGTAGCAGTTTTAATAAGGATAAAGATAGGGTAGGTCAGTATGAGTAAACATGTTACGTTAGTAGTAGAGGATAATATTTAGACTTTAAGTGGACAATTTCTGCAGGATTACAATGGTTGAATTAAGTTCAATCTTTATTGGAATATTAAAATATATTACACAACAATAACACTCACACTCATGTTATTAATTGTTGGGTGAAAACCATAGTCGTAAACAAGCTAAAGTATTAAAATCTTTTTATATGTATAATAAGCTATAGTAATATAAAAAGTTATTTCACTTACCATCATCCACTGCAATCATATCCAGCAGAGTCGTAGGGGAGAGTGGTTTGGTGTATCTGCTTAACATATCCTCAAAGGCACTCTCTAACTTCAACACGCCTGTGTTGTACAGTTGATTCTGCAAATTAAAAGGTCTATTTAGTATAAGAAGTAACTATATTAGGGACACTATTACACCATTTGAACTAGCCTGTTGCTAAGAACATTTACAACCTATTATACAGGTACTAGTCAACATATATTTAACTAGTAACCCGCTCCGGCTTCGCACGGGTATAAAATATATAGCCTACTCCACTATTTAATGGATGTTATTATACATATAAACATTCCTCTGGAATCACTCTATCTATTAAAAACAAACCGCATCTAAATTCGTTGCGTAGTTTCAAAGATTTAAGCATACAAAGGGACATAGGGACA
The DNA here is from genome assembly GCA_030578115.1 of Leucoptera coffeella. Taxonomy (NCBI): domain Eukaryota; kingdom Metazoa; phylum Arthropoda; class Insecta; order Lepidoptera; family Lyonetiidae; genus Leucoptera; species Leucoptera coffeella. Next base: position 60,882 of record JAMBLF010000894.1, read on the forward strand.
AAGAAAGCGACTTTGTTTTATACTATGTAGTGATTAATCTTTTTTAGGGAAGGTAGAACAATGTAATGGAATATAGGTCAGAGGTTTCTACCTCATCACCCAAATGAATCTATTAACCAATAAATTTACTTTCATTGATACTTACAATGTTGTCCAATTCTACACTGTGTGGGTTGTTCTTGTTGAAGTAAGACTGCGCCTCAGTGAGTTTGTCTAAAGCCTGAAAGCAGGATTAAAGAAACTAATATTAATTGTTACTGAGAGTGAGTGAAGTAAGAGAGATTTGACAGTATCATTCCTGCCTCTGCCTATCCCGTTACTGACATATAATGTATGTGTGTACATAGTATTAGTGTGTGAATATAATATGTATGTATTATTCATGAAAAGTTTAAAAAGAAAATTCTATTGTTAAGTAATATTGAAAGATTTTGTGGCGTACCCTTGGGAAGGCCTACGTCAAGCAGTGGACTAATACAGGCTGATTGATTGATTGAAGTAATATGGATAATTTATTTGGCAAGTATATAAGTATACTAAACCATACAATACAACAAAAAATTAAGCTCCAATTGCGTCCGCTGAAACACTAGAAATATGTTTCATATATATGTACAATTTTTTTCCTTTTAGGATTATGTGTGTGAAAACAATCTTTACCTCCAAATACTTGTTCAAGTTCTCCATTGTATTAGTATGTGGACCAGCCTGTATCAGATCAGCCAGTTCTCTCGCCACCTTGTAATAACTGACCACATTATCCAGGCATTGCACGGTTTGCTCCATGTCTGTTCATAAACAAAAAGTGCTAAGATCATAATCAATAAAAAAAATTACAGAAATCTAAATATTCTTCAGAATATATAATATATGCATCACTTATATGCTGAGAAAATTGTGAGGTAAAGTGCCTATTACTAGATATAGCCAACACAAACATATTACTATAACATGATAAAATTTGGGTAGGTTTTAAATTTCTAGGATAAACATACCAATTCATAGTAATTACAGGACTAAAGTATATCCATATCTTATTTTATTTACTATGTGAGACCAGGTCGTTTCACAATAAATTAATAAAAATATAAATACCTTTATTTTACACAATATTTCAACCCAGTTGCATAGGCGGTGGGAAGACTTAAATCCACACAGTCTCACATAGTAAATAAAATTACTATAAATCGCGAGTGTTTAAAAATAACTATTCATATCTTACTCTCATAGATCTTCTGCAGTCTAGCTGTATCACCATATAGAGGTAAGACAGCATTTTCCAACTGCTGCAATCTTTGTTCACATGCCCCGAGAACATTGCACACATCACCAGCTAACACTGTACTTCTCTTGGCTGCCTGCTTCAGTTCCTGGATGTTATCCATTTCCTAAATAAATAAAAACTTTGCATAAGAACTTTGTCTTTACTGTAGATATTCTATCTGCCATACAATCTTATAGATTATGTCGGCTTACTGTAGTATCCTTGTTCAAACTAATGTTATTTATATAACTATATAACAAAGTATTGACTTGGTACTGCATACATTTGTTACCTATAATCCCTTTCAGGATGAACAGAACCATAGAGATATAATATCTCCTCTGTCACTTTCAGCATTAATGTTGGGATTGTGATTGCATTCATATGGAACATGGGTGACAGATTGCACTAATTTTACATCTGCTGACATAAAGTGTTGAAGGATGTGACTATATTGTATGTGTTTGTTTTATACTGATCAGAAAATCATCAAATAAGCTAGCGAATAATATTGGTTATATGGCAATAAGAAAACAGAAACCACTGTTCAATATTCCAATCTAATGAACTTGTGGATTTTACATGCATGATATTACATACTTAATTGAATATCATCTAATTGAAATTGAATATTCTAATGAGATGTAAGTATAAATGTAATTCCGTACCTTTTTGAGTTTCATTTCGATCTCAAACTTTTTATCCACTGCATGCATTTTAATGTTGTTTACAATGAACTGTGGTTTACAGAAGGAATATTCAAATAAAGGAAATTATTTAAAAGAGAAAGATATAACAATATTGTACTCAGTAAATAATATTACACTCCACTATCCGCCCACTAAATATTAGTTTCAAACAAGAGGAACAATTTGGTTACTATACAAAATAACACTTTCTTCGATAATTTTATTACGATTCACATAAATGCTGGCGAACCTTATTTAGTTCTATACAGTCACACAATATTTTTTGTTTTGATTGAATAAAGTTTTGATTTTCATTTTCAATTTACTTCCAATTTGAATGCGCAAAATAACTTTACTCATATCAGGTCACGTACAACAAAAACATAATATCGCACCTTCGGGACCAAACTCGCACTTGTGCAACTTTTTACGAAAATGACTTAAGTATACAGAATTAACCGCGATAATCGACTTCATATACACAGCAAAAAGTTTTAGAATCTTTTGAAAAATGGAGCGGTGAGGCGGGGGAGTATGTTATGTCATTACGTGTAATTGTAAGAGAATTTTAGAGCGAAAAATCGCTCTCCTGTAAAATTAGGTTTGTTGCATAAGTGCGAGTTTGGTCCCGAAGGTGCGATATACGCTTCAGGACAGGTGTATAGTGTATATATGTACATTCCCTTTTTTATTGTGGCAGGGTAGTCAGATGCTTGAGTGCCCATCTCCGAAATTTTAAAGGCATGTTAGGTATGGGTCACTCGAAGCCCGCGTTTCACAAAATAAACAGCACCCAACGTGATAGGTAGTGAACCATATCGCCGTAGGCACTGGCTATTATCTATCCCGAGAGATAGGTAGGTTTCCTCACAAAGTTTTCCCTCATCGCTAGTGACTGTGAAATTATGTATCTAAATGAAAACACATATTTAAATTTCATTCATTAGTACCTCCCAAAGCCGGGATACAAACCTAAGACCTTTCTCATAAGAAGTTAGAGGTTTTACCCACTATAATAATCAATATTTATGAAAGTTCCTTCTCAAAGACATCCTTTCACATTTTGTCTTTATAACTTTTTGAAACTTAATAAAATGAAATATAATAGTTATACAATTTCAATATTATGTCGAACAGTACCAGTACTGTTAGTTTTTAGTCACAGGTTTCTTTACGAAGAGGCACTTTCATCTATGACACACTTTATTTGACGCTAAACGTCAACTTTGGTGACGCGAATGAAATTTTTTTGAGACGTGGCTGACGTTTGTGGTGTTTAGTGTTTCGTGGAGTTTATTTTGCGAAAGATTTTCAAAGTCGATCTACTTTCACGTAGTGGAATCCCTGAATTAGTAGAATTTTCTGAATTAAATTCACGTAATCGTGAGTATTTTTACTTTATATTACATTGTTCTTTTAAAATCGATTGACAATGGATTTTCTAGACTTTTCGTTTTGGTGTAATTTCAGATAATGGACCAAATTGTAAAATTCATCGAGCCAGGCCGTCAATTCGCCAAAGACTCAATCAGATTAGTCAGGAGATGCACAAAACCTGACAGAAAAGGTACGTAATATCCAATCTACAGGATAATCAACAACACTTTCCATAGATTGTTCTGGGCTTGGCTCTGATCCAATATATCCTGCGTATTTGAACTATTTGTGCTTACATTTCTTATAACGAAAAAGGTCTCAAAGGCTTCAATATGACTAAAAGCCTCATTAAAGTAAAAATTAGTTAGTTGAAATTAACATAATTTTGTACTTGCTTTTAGTATCTTAAACCAATCAATGCAATCAAATCTGTACCTAGTATTCCAAACCCAAGTATCACTATCCCACTTGCAGACAAACCCCCATATTTTGTATATAAATACAGCATAATCAATTAAAGTAACAATATCAGTATAATGTCTTCATAATTGTAATACATTTGAGGAATAACTGTACCAAGTGAATATGAAACTAATGAACTACCTAAACTTAAATTATATTTACAGTAACATTATTGGAGACTGATTAGTACAAAAATACTTTCTCCCTTCTAATTCTAAGTTTGTAGTTTCGTTTCTGTAGTACTAAAATATATTACAGTTATTAGAGTTTTTATATTTAATACTTTTCATAACTTACATTTAAATTTACTCTATTGACACTGCTTGCTGAGCATATAAATCAATATATCCCTTTTCCTTTATTATAAATCAATATATCCATTTTGTAATGGATAATATTTACACCTTTTACTAGTTTAGTCTTTGGTAGTAGGGTCGTTGTGTTAATGCCATGATAAAACTGATGGGTTAACTAATAGTGATCAAAGTCAAGTTAAGGGTGTGTCAACTTACAAAAGCATACAATAGGAATGAATGTGTGCCTTTTATTCAATCAATTAATTTGAAATTTGCATAGTGAATGGTAGGTGCTACACTCAGAATGTTTAATTGCATATGTGAACCTTGCAAACTACTGTAACTTATATACTAAGAAAATTAAGATAGGTATTATAACTCAAATTAAAACTAATGTATTTTACATGCCAAACATTAGAGACACTTTACAAGACCATAGGCCTTATTGCATATATTTTATAAATATTACCTTTGCTACCTGGCGTTTAGACTACAGATCAAATAGTTAGTTAGTATTGAGTCTCTCAAAAATATAATTCAAAACACTTATTCGGAACTAACATTTCTATATTACTGGTGGTTTATTCAAACCTAAACCTGTAACAGTATCACTGAACCTAACGAATTAAAGTATAATTTATTATATTAACAATTATGTTTCTTTGTTACAGAATTCCAGAAGATCGCCATTGCCACGGCTATTGGGTTTTGCATCATGGGCTTCATTGGTTTCTTTGTGAAGCTGATACACATTCCCATCAACAACATCATTGTAGGCTCGTAAATCTCTAGTATTGGTATCTAGGTATAGTTTCTGTATGGTAAGGACCCCGCAAGAGAATCAGTGAAGCGACTCAGCATCTGTTTGTGTAACTGTTGTATTGATTTCCTCTAATATATTATTTAATTTTTTTATGTGTTTGTTTTATTGTACCGTTGTTATTCAATAATTTATGTTGGTGTAAAAAAGTCTAAGAGTAGAGAGATGACAACCTGCACTGGTTGGACGGCATCAAATGGATGCAGACGTTATAGTCAGGGAGAAGTGGCGTCATTCGGGGGAGGCCTATGTCCAACAGTGGATTACTACAGGCTGATGATGATGATGCTGAATTTAAGTTTACTAAGTATGGTATTGACACAGCATTACTTTGATTAAGTGGCAAAATTGGGACTAGCCTTAAAAGGTGGTGAAAGTAAACATGTAATATTTTTTCATAGCTACATAAACATTGTTGTATATACTAACACTACAAAGTACTAATTACCAAGTAGGTACGTTTGTAAGTGTCAAGGGTAAACACAAATTTGCACCCTAAGAACGAGATAGCATGTGTATGTTTTATCATCTACAGGCAGGAATAAAAACAAAGTTTTAACAGTAAAAAAGTATAACAATTTTATTATAAACAACTTAACTTTTCACCAGCACATGTATATAGAAGGCAGGTACTTTTACTTCGTTCAAGTGTTTGAAATCCCCGTAGATTTCATGCTTAGCTTTGCCTCCGAAACTTTCGTCTAGCATCTTGGTGAATTTGCCCAGTTTGTGAGGGTAGTAGCATAAACGAAACTCGCTGAAAGCAATATTAACACGTAAGTATAAGTACATAAGCGCAAAGTGTTACCAACATATAGTGCTTCTTTCATATCGTGAAATGTCAATAGATAGCCAATACCTAACATAGGTGGCAATTGCATCGCCGTTTACAGGTACTGACTATCACCTGCAGGGAGAGGCTATACAAACACTCACATCACCTCCATCTTCATATAGAGGAATAGGATTGAAGATCCCCACTTATTTTGCGTTATGGACATCTTTATACCTCCTAAGACCAAACTTGATAATCACAGGTATTTCTAATGTCATCCTTTCTCGGTATGTCACAAGTAGATAGCTTTTAAATATAATATTTATAGGTATTTCTAATATACATTTTACAAATTATAGGCTGCATACTATAGTACAACGTATAAGAACTTGTACACATTGTTACCAATTGCCTTCTAGGAGACGAAACTAGGGATTTTCTTAGATATTTAGCTAGGACATCGTAAGACTAGACTAGGGATTTTCTTACATATTTAGGGTACTTATGAATGAATATCTTAGAAACCAACCTTTTCTCCGCTTCACCATCAATGCTAGTGTCAATACAGTAGTCTAATGTCACCAGCTCAGGCACGCCTCCCACCACGAGAACTGAAGTCTTGATCTCCACGGGGTATTTGCACTGAAAATTGTAGGTAAGCAATGTTAACTGTAACGGACGTTCAAAATCGTAACAGTCTCACATAACATTACAAACTTACGTGCTCACTGAAGGGACATGAAATAGATTATGGTTAAGATTAACTTTAACCAGTAACAAATACTCATAGTAAGATTTGCTGAGGAAATACATCATAAATATAATAAAAAGTAAATGAGGATAAACTAATTGCTTTCTGCATTGGGTAGAGATTACATACATACTACACACGAGCTCTAAGTGACACGATCTTAATTTTTAATAATTACGACGAGGGCCATCATTTCTTTGAACGCCCCTAAATTAGATAAACATCTATAAATTTCACTTACATTATAATAAATAGACTTCTCAGGAGTGGCTCCACTATCAATCATAGCATCATAATTCCTGTGGTCAATCAAAAGCAGGCCGCCTGGCTTGAGACACTTAGCAAAGTTTTGCAACGCTGTCTTTTGCTCGCGCTGGTCGCCATGTTCGTCCAGCAAATGAGCGAATGAGTTGCCGAGGCAAAGAACTGCGTCGAACTGAGTCCCCGGGAGGAAGTTTTGCACGTCATTGTACAGGGTCACCCAGTTGGCTTCTTCTATCACTGGAATGGAAAAGAATGGTTTTTATTAGCATAATTGTAGGATAAAATATCAATAACGTATAATTCAGACCCATTGTGAATGGATCTGTTTTGTTTTGTTAAAGAAGCTTGAGATATAGACATATAATTGGCTAATAGTCAGTAATAAACGGTGATGCTTTCTCATCACGTTGATGACAAGTTTTCTAGGTGATTCGTAGCCATGCCAGTGATCTTCTTAAATACGGCGGTAGTGCAGTCGAGACTCCGACTTCTACTTTTGGGTTAATGTGCACATGCTAATCAAATCCATCTCCCTACAGATGGGCAAACAGAGATATCGAAACCCCATGGCCACAGATAATATAACACTACAGTATGATGTACTACAATAGCCATGGCAATGAGTTAATACAATTTCATTACAAAGATATTGTCAATGTGTTTACTAGTCTTACCCCATTCATCGTATTTGGGGTCCTTGCGTTTGTCCCATCGAGCCTTGAGTGCATGCTTCAACATCTTGTCTGACGCGTCCACGGAAACCACATTAAAACCTTCGTCCACCAACATCATTGAGTCTACACTGTAACGGGAAATAATAGGAACAAATTATTTTAATACATACGAGTATACGTTCACATCCGATAATCCCTTTGCACCTTGCATAGAACCTTGGTCACATGAAAATAGCTCCTATGTCACATATTAGGACAATATTGGGGCTGTGATGTCGTATGGAAAAAAAACTAGCACTAGACTAGCTAGCCCATCAACCAAAAGCCTTCTTATACCCCTAGTCCCTTTGTCGCCTTATTTTATATTATTTAAATTAAAAAAACAAATGCTTTCACGACCCTTACGGGTTAGAGGTTCGGGTATCCATCTCCGCGATCGCATAGTCATTCTATGCCTATCTTGTCCCACGTGATGACCAAATAGTCAGTATTCAATGTCATCGCCACCGCCCGCCTGTTCTGTGAGCCGTGTCGCCATTTACAAGCACTGACTATTTCACCACTACGAAGTTCTTTCGACACCCAAAAAGCCTTGTTTGACCTTATAGCACTCAATATGCTGGTGAAACAAATACTAACGTTATGAATGAATGCAATGACGTACAAAACATACGCTTTATAACCATGAACCCTTAAGCAGGCGTCCATCTCTTTATTGCAACATGGTTCAATAAATTGAACCCGGAATCTCCTGTTCAGAATCCATTATGCCACACCCAGATTAATAAATGATATTAAAATGATGCATTCTAGTAAAAATTACTGTCACAGTTCGTATTGCGTAACATTAGGTATTATGCATTTCATGAATGCAAAAAACAAATAACGATACGTAATCATCATCATCATCATCATCAGCCTGTATCAATCCACTGTTGGACATAGGCCTCCCCCAAATGACGCCACTTCTCCCTGTCAGTGGCCGTTCGCATCCATTCGATGCCGGCCAACCTGCGCAGGTCGTCTTCCCACCTTGCCGGGGGGCGCCCCACACTACGTTTACTGAGACGCGGTCTCCACTCTAGGACTTTTTTGCTCCAGCGACCATCAGTCCTTCTGCATACGTGACCAGCCCAACTCCACTTCAGCGTGCTAATTCTTTTCATAATGTCGGTAACTTTAGTTCTCTGGCGTATCACCTCATTTCTGATGCGATCTACCAGAGAAACCCCGAGCATCTTCCGCTCCATAGCACGCTGAGCGACCTTGAATTTGTGGGCTAGTCCCGCAGTGAGTGTCCACGTCTCAGATCCGTACGTCATAACGGGGAGCACACACTGGTTGAAAACCTTAGTTTTCAGGCATTGTGGTAAAGACGACGTGAGAACATGCCTTAGCCTTCCAAATGCTGCCCATCCCAGCTGCACTCTTCTGTCCGCCTCCCTCTCGAAGTTGTTTCTGCCAAGCTGTATAATTTGGCCTAAATAGGTGTATTGGGAAACAACTTCTACGGGAGTGCCCCCAAGGGCAACCGGTCTCGGGACCACCAAATCATTAAACATGATTTTGGTTTTTTCTAAATTCATCCCGAGTCCGATGCGTCGAGAAGCAACATTTAGTTCGGACAGCATTTCCTCCAGACCCTGCAGCGACTCTGCCATCAGGACGATATCGTCAGCAAAGCGGAGGTGCGAGATGTATTCCCCATTTATATTTATTCCCCGTTCAACCCAATCCAACGTTTTGAAAACATCTTCCAGTGCACTCGAGAACAGTTTCGGGGACATAACATCCCCCTGTCTGACACCTCTCTGCAACTGGATAGGTTTCGTGCCGTGGCTTTGGAGTTGAACGGTCATCATGGCGGAATCATAGATATGTCTCAGCACACTCACGTATCGCCAGTCGACCTGAGATCGCTGCAAGGATTCCATGACTGCCCAGGTCTCGACCGAGTCAAAGGCTTTCTCATAGTCCACAAACGCGAGGCAGAGTGGCTGGTTATACTCGTTAGTTTTCTGTATAACTTGCCTCAACGTGTGGATGTGGTCTATACGTAATCATCGGATACGTAATCATTGAATGCCTATTTCTCATTCCAGTGTTGATAAAGAACTGTTTGTTTCGTTCATCCGAAATAACCTACAAGTCAATCATGTACAAGATAAAGTCGCTACGTGTGTCAAAACAGCTGCCGATCTTTGCGGTACTTATCGGGATGATACTTTTGCAATAACATAATGATAAGTGCTTTTACATCTGAACGTAATAATAACGTCATGTTGTTAAAGATAACTATTAGATGAATGTATTTATCTAAGGAAACGTAAAGTTCAGCACGCCCAATTTTGTTGGATCAATACATAATACAAAAACAAAAACGCATTCACGACCATTAACCCTTGCGGGGTAGTCAGCGGTTCAGGTTTCCATCTCCGCAATTGCGAAGGTAGTAATTCTATGGACACCTCGAACCCACGTGTTAACCAGATAGTCAGTACTCAATGTGACAGGTGGTCAGCCATGTCGCCATTTACAAGCACTAACTATTACATGTTCGACGAACAGGTAGGTTTCCTCACGATGTTTTCCCTCACCGTATGATTCGACGCATTTTATAAATGTTTTTTTATTACGAAAATGTACATAAAAATTCATTAAACTTCATTTCCATTGGTACATGCGCTCAAACGGGATGAACCCTGTACCCACTGATACAGAGCCAAGCCCCAAACAACTGAGCTACGTCGAATTTCAATACGATAAGATGGAATACGAAGTTTGTATTATCCTTAAATGAATTATAGGTTGAAGCACGTTGTAGGTAACAGTCTCACCCTTAAAATTTATAATAACCAATGAAATCATTACAAATTTCAAACACTAAATACGAGTATGTTCAACCGTTTAATCCCTAAATGGTTGGACAGAGTAAATCTCCTCTGTGATTAATCATATGCATAAGTAGCGGTTGCATTTAGGTAAGTTAAGATTAACGAAGTCTGCCAAGGTCAGAACTTGACAGACTATACCTACTTCTTGCTTGACAACAGCAATGTTATCACAAAAGTTAGGTATTAAGCGCCACGCTTAAAATCGATATCGCTATATCAAATTTGGGATAGAAAAATATTTTCATTTCATGCAATAATAACATAACTCTTAATTTTACTAAGCGTTGCCTGTGAATGATGATAAGACTCTATCAGGGATAACAACTTCAACCGTGTCTCTATCTACAAGCCGAAAAGAAAAACAATCTGAAAGTGATGTTGGTGATTCATTTTTATTTCGATGATGCTTAGAAACATTGACTACTGCTAGTGACGACAATGATTACTGTATTGTGTATTCAGTATCAACAGTTGGTTCTAAAGTCCTAACTCGAAGATTAAGTAATACGAAACACCGGTCTGATTAATTAATTACTATTTACGTATATTTAATTTAATCGATACGAGTGAAACAAAAGAGACTTGCAAGATGGCGATCGATAGTATATGGGAAGTAGTAGTAATTCGAGACTAATTAAGTTTATGTATGTATTCACACTTACCCAGTACCGCAAGCAGCGTCCAAAACAGTCTTGCAGCCATGTTTTTTCAGCAGCCCTATGATGAAGTCTTTGTAGTTCTGTGTCCTCTTATTGCTGTCTCCCACGAACTTCTTCCAAATTCTGGCGGCTTTTCCATCGGCATACTGGTCCTTCACACCCTCCGAGGGAATACCCTCTGATCGTGAATGGAACACTTTATCCGCTGACATGTTGAGCTAGTCTGTGAATGGAGAGTTTAAAAAACTATCTAATAATATAAATACTAACATTGTTGCAGTCAATTTAAATGTTCAGTAATTGGAGATGAATTTGAGCTTATTGTTCTACTACATCCATATACCAAAACATTTCAATAGATCACCCTCTTGCTTTTCGGAGATAGCTTCTTGGCCATTTAAAACGACATATAGGGAATATCTAGATTGTATTAAAACGATGCTCCGCCAACACCATAGTGTGTGCTTTTCCTTAACAGCTATGTTATGTGAATGTGCAGCTATGTTAAGAGAAACTTCCCCTTAATTGCAAATACAAATTATAGATAATATGTAGGCACATATAATATAATGATGTAGGTATGTTGCGTTAGGTATAAAGATATTACATTATAACGTGACCCAAAGATCTTATGTCGCACTTACAAATTTTGGAAAGACTGAAGATCAGGATATGACCACTATATTGATATCACTAAACTGCTAGCTTGCCTAATTATCTTTCAAACGCAATGATCAGTGATTTTTCATATCAACTATGTATGACTGGGTGACTATGTTATTCTTATCGGTCTTTTTAGTTAGAGATCATCATAACAAGTCACGGTCACGGATGCTGTTATTCAATTACAGCACGAAAATTTTGCAATAAAATTTAAGTCCTTTTATCTCTTTTTGAGTACTAAATGGACTCATGGGCTCAGTCTATATTATTATTTCTGCCTTAAAATAGGCAAAAGCCTTCGTAACACAGACGCACAAAAACAAACGCATTCACGACCATTAACCCTTGCGGGGTAGTCAAAGGTTCAGGTGTCCATCTCCGCAATTGCGAAGGTAGTAATTCTATGGACACCTCGAACCCAAGTGTTAACCAGATAGTCAGTACTCAATGTGACAGGTGGTCAGCCATGTCGCCATTTACAAGCACTAACTATTACCTGTTCGACGAACAGGTAGGTTTCCTCACGATGTTTTCCCTCACCGTATAATTCAACGCATTTCGTAAATGTGTTTTTATTACGAAAATGTACATAGAAATTCATTAAACTTCATTTCCATTGGTACATGCTCAAACGGGATTTGAACCCTGTACCCACTGATACAGAGCCAAGCCCCAAACAACTGAGCTACGTCGAATTTAACACAGACATAAAACGTAACATATCATAACATAGCCTATACATATATACATTGGAAGAGCCTATATAGTACAAGATAACAACTAGAAACGTTTTAATGTATGTATTGTACACCACTTCCCTTATGATTCTGGAAATAAAATTCTTTAATAGCGCGTATGTGATACAATAAATATATAATAATTTCTTTACTCTATTTAAAGGTCAAATCTGAAATGTTACATTTACTATTGTGGAAAGTATGGATGTTATTTTGTTTGTAGTTTTGATCGTAAATAGTAAAGGCCTTGAACTTTTGGTTTAAAAACAAAGTTAAACTAGTTCTTGGAAAACTTTGGAATCAAACCCGATTATGGACTGTGTTTGGAAGAAACTATAAATATTATTTCTTCTTTTTACACAATGTATAATTTTCCTAACGCAAGTAGGGGTGATTAAAATTAGTATAAGTTAATTATAAATAATAATTATTGCGTTATAAATTAAGCAAAGTAAAAGTATAAGAAACTTCGTTACTTAAAATAAAATGAACACGTAGTCTATTCAATTTATAATTATAATAGGCTAAATGAGAAACCTTATATTTATTCATAATTTTAAATTATCTATTACTCAGCCACAAAATTTATAAAATTATCGAAACAATCCAAAAATATGACTTATAACAAAATGTTTTAGCAACTTACCGTGTCAAAGTTCCGAGTTAATGTAATATTTGATGTAAGTTTTCTCGAGTTATATTTTCTTGATTAACTTCACTGAAACGTTTTCATAGCTCGATGGTCACCGTATAACTGCTTACTACTAGCTCAGTTAGGCGATTGTTTTTAGCAACAGTAGCGTGTGTTGACGACTTCGATAGCATGCTGTAAGATCACATCTTGATTGCTAAGCTGAGATAAAATCTTAAGTAAATTAACGGTATTAAATAAATGTTCGTAAGAAGCAAAATTTACTAATAATTAGACTATAACGTGTACTGTTAGCATCAAATATGGAGTCAGATGATTTTGAAAAATTCATTAAGAGGCCGGATATTATCTGACCCACAGATAATATAATACTACAGTATCTGACCAGAATGAAACATCAACCTTAATGCGGTAAGAATTGATTCAGCACCTAAAAGTAAAGTTCAGTCAATCCGTAATTTTAGCCATTAAATTTTCAGTTATATTGAGGATCTCTTCGCCGAATAAGTAGTTACTAGAAATATCCCCCTATCTCTTAGTTGCATTTTACAAGTTACGAAGAAGGCATCTGGTAACATACATGTATATTCACGCATTTAGTTCCCTAACGAGATAGGCAGCGAATCAGTGTTGTTCAAATCATAACGGGACTAGATGATGTAACGTAAGATAGATAACATAAAAATTAGCAGTATCTTGTTGATGGAAATCTCGCGCGAAATTGCGTCATGCTATTCAACAAAATACTGTTAGAGTAACATGGATACACCATAACTAGTTTATCAGTTGAAGCCAAATAAGTGTGAAAACCCGTGTTTTTTATTTGTAATTAAAATTTATAATATAATAATGACATAACAATGTATGGCGATACGGTTCACTACCAATCACGTTGGGTGTTGTCTATCTAGTGATACGCGGGCTTCGAATGACCCATACCTAACATGCCTTCGAGATTTCGGAGATGGGCATTCAAGCCTCTGACTACCTCGCCATAATAAAAAAGGGAGTGTGTATACACAAGTCGTGAAGCGTATGTTTTATGTTATAATAATGATATTTGGACATTATTACACCAATTGAATTAGGCCCTTGGTAAGTTCATTTAAGACTTGTGCTAAGGGTACTAGACAACGTATATTTAAGAAATATATACATATTATATAAAGATAAATACATATATAGCATATATAATCAACAACCACACTGGAAAGCAGTAGAAAAGCGTAGTTCTTAACTCTGCCTCCACTGGGAATCGAACCCGGACCTCACGATTAGCGTTCCGGCGGCTAACCGATCGCGCCACGGAGGTCGTCAAAACAAGTCATTGTTATAAAGGTGACGGACACTAGTTGTCCCGTGATAGTGAGGGACGTAAAAAGAATGCTAACTAGCTGCCGTTCTTACCGGCATGTCGTAGGAGGCAACTGAGGAACTAGCGTAAATAGAATCGATTGGGCGATGGGGTAGCAACTTGTCAACCATGTTCCATTATCACATCGCATCCCCAATATTCATGCAAAAAAGTGACCTCAGAGATATATCTGTTCTGTCCAACCCGAACGGGATTAAAGAACGTGAATGTATAACTATGTACACACAGTAGTTGGTATAAGTACTTAGAAGCGTAAATAGAAATCGTAAATATTATCTTGAACCGTTTAGAGATTACGTACACGCATTCAATAATGTAGTGAGAAAGGTCGCTCTTGGTGGTAATTTCTAGTCTATATAAATAAAAACTCCAGATTCATTGAATTAATTCAATATTTATTGACAGTTTCCCTTAACATTACATAGAAAAAGTAACTATCATATTTTGCTATTCTTCTTTATTTTAAGTACCATCACAGTATTCCAAAATAGAAAACACTATTTCACGCTGATTATGTAGAAACGATATTCATTTCCCTTGCTACATTAGTCAAATCTTTTAATAGGACAAACCAGCTTATCATTTTCGTCACAATTGCCAATTATTACTATCTGTGATCTCATAGTTTTATGTCTGTAAACTATTGACGGTAAAAAAGAATGTATATTTCACTGACTAGTTCAGAAACCAGCTCCCACATCATCCGCATCAATACCTAACATCGCTAAATCATCTAATTCTTCCTTCTTCTTACTATTAACAGGCGGATTCTTATTATCATTTAAATTATTCCCATTGCCTGCATCCTTTTTATTTTTCTTCCGATTCCTTTTAGCCATATCGTCATTCCTGAATGCCATATTTCCCATAGCACCTATGTTGTTTATACCCATATTATTCCCCGGAATCGGGCCCATATTCCCAGGAATAGGTCCCATGTTATTCCCGCCCATATGTCCCATGCCGTCAAAGGGAGGTCCTGGGAACATGGGATTCCCGTCGAAGTTCATGAAGGGCATTTGTTGCATGTGAGGAGGAAATGGCATGTGTATTCCTGGGAAGTTCGGCATTCCCTGGCTGAGGTTGTGGAACATGTCGGCGCCTGACATGTCGGTTAGGACCTTTGGCACTTCGCCGTTCGGGAATAGTATGTCTAGGGCCTCTTGGAAATCTTTTTGGAGCTTCGGTCCGCCTGGAACGTTTGTGTTCGGAACTGGTACGGGGGGCCTGTGAAAGAATGAGGAGTGTCAATGATACCTATACAAGGAAAGAAAATAAATAGACACTACTGAGTAACAAAAGATATGTACTAAAAATAACACCAAGTTTTGAATCAGTGTCATTAAAAATTTATAACAATCTTCACAGAATCAGAAAAAAACGCAGAAAATAAGTATGAAAGATGGTATTTCCAATATCATTTCAGAAAATGATCTATCAATACTATAGACTAACTACAGTATCCATATATTATTTCAACATACCCCAACCTAGTATGCTTTTCCCAACACAATATACAGTCCTATAAACATAGGTTACCAACCAAAAGTCCAACTTACCCAGCTGGCGGTACCACATTGGGCACGACTGGGGGGTACCCAGGGGGCGCCACTCCCATGATCCCCTCGGGCAAAAAGGGGGGCTGCTGTCCCTTGGGCCGTTTGCTTGACTGCGCTATCTTTTGCTTGAACTGGGCGACCTGTTAAGGATATCTATTATAGTACATTCGCATTAAGAAAATAGTGATGTCATCATGTCCCGACGATTTGACCAATGAGACGTGACAACTGTCGTCTGCAATTGGTCGATGTGAATTGTTTTCTCATTTACTAACGTCTCATTGGTCAGTTTAACGTCTATATATCATGACGTCACTATTTACTTAACGCGAATAGACTATAGTAAATTCATAACAATGTTACTATATTTTACAATTGAAAACACTGGGTTTTTGTAAAAGTTAGGAGATACTATAGACAAAAACATTAAAAAGCATTTGTTGTATTTCTGTATTCGGGATATACCCTCGGAATGATTGTAGGATTTTGAGGTAAAAATCAGTTAACACGTCACTAAGTACTGAAAAATACTACCGTTTCAACGTATATGAATTCGTAAGAGAGTGATGGGCTTTAATGTCACTAGTTTTTCTTCATAATAGAAGTTTATTTGTTAAGTACAGTCAACGCTAAAAGTAGAGTCCCAGTAACTTTTTATAAGGTTTACGTTTATAAGAACAAAATACAATATTTGTCATTTCGAAGCACGCGAACGTATAGTGGCAATGACAATGCATAGTGGCGCCAGTTTTGAAATGTAAAATGTTGTCTTTTGTTCTTATAAACTTAAACCTTATAAAAAAAGGTGCTGGGACTGCACTTCTAGTGTTGACTGTACGTAAATCTAGTTTATAAGACATTCCGTAGGTAGGTATTCCTGGATATTCGTTTTACCTTTTTCTGTATTTCAGCGTCCATCTCCTCCCTCTTCTTCTTGAGCGCTTCATCTTCCTTTTTCTTCTGTTCCATATCCACCACTTTTGGGTCTTCCTTCGGTTTCACCATTGTCTTGAATACCGGCATTTTACCTGATAGGTGATGTTTTATTTAATATGGCTTCATCTGACCATTTTACTGATATATAAGGAAATTTGAGCTTATTGCCAATGAATGAGAAGTAATATGAATAAGTAGTTTACACCGTACAATTTTTTTTAACCAACCTTTCTGAGATAGCAAAAATTATATATTATTCTTAATATGATAAGAATATGACACATGTAAGACCTGATGTCAAATGTACTAAATAAGAATGTTCACGTAATTATTGAGTTCTCAGTAAGTGAACCAGCCAACTATTCAGCCAGCCACTTTCCCAGCTATCTCTTAGACACTTAAAACAAAGTAAATTATTGAGTTAAGTGAATTATTTGGAATACTAGCATACGTAAATTCGATCTAGCCCAGTTTTTTGTGGCTTGGCTCTGTACAGGGTTCAAATCCCGCTTGACCATGCAACAATGGAAATGAAGTTTAATGAATTTCTATGTACCTTTTCGTAATAAAAACACATTTACGAAATGCATCGAATTATACGGGGAGGGAAAACGTTGCGATGAAACCTGAACTTCTGACTACCCCGCAAGGGTTAATGGTCGTAAATGCGCACGAAGTTAATTCCCGTACCTATGAAAGGCATTTTCTTCGTTTCCTTTTTGGCCTCTTCCACTTGAGCTGGTGGTTTGGCAGGGTTGGCCGGATTCGCAGCTCGCCCCTCGGTCGCTGCCTTTATTTCGGCTGTGATCTCTCTGGAATAAAAATGGAGCGGATATATTTCGCAAATTATTTCATGACAATATTGCGATTCCGGAAAAATACGATAATATACGATGCTGCTATTCCGTAGATTTTTAAGCTCCACATATCATATAAACACATATGGGGTCTAAACTGTACGAAACCACATACAAAATTACAGTTGTTATGTATCTGTTACAATTTAATACGAATAAGTAATTTGTTGTCCATAGATCTCACAGAAATAAATAAATGACTTCGAGAACTATGTATTATGGAATACACATATACCATTTTGTCTCCTACAACATGGCGTCAGAGGCTTCTTACTATCATCAAATCTCCTCTAAAAGATTCTCAAATCTTTTTTTTTAATTTTAATTAGTTAAATTGTAATGACACCTTTTCCGGTAAAAATGTTTTTTTTTGACTTTCAATAAGTGATTTTATACAATCCTCATATTGAATAAAAAGCATTTCATTTCCATACCTCCCCCGCCTAGTACTCTCAGCTAAGGCCCACTCCCTCTCCCTCACTTTGGAGGACCTCTCTTCCACTCTCTCCTCTTCTTTTCGGTCCTTCTTGATCTTCGTCTTGAGGTTCTCTAGGAAGTTCTTCTCGTGGTCGGACAGCTTTTCGGTGGCCGAATTCATCCATTCGTTTATGATTGTGTCGCTTGTGTCTTTTAATATTGCTGGGGAGAAAAATATAGGTATTTTTTAATACTATATTAGACAAAGCGTTCAGGGGGTCAAATCTAATAGTGCGTTTTAGCACAATCGTAGTTCAATTTTACTGCTGTCATCTGTATCTAGTTTGAAGTTAGCAGTGGAATAGTAAGTGTCGAACTTCAACATTCATGGTAGCAAAAGAGTCATAATTCGTATTTAAATGGCGAAATTTGTCACTTGCTATTCCACTAACAACTTTACGATTAAATATATTTTAAATAGATTAAAATACGAATTGGAAAAAAGCATGAGTACACTTGGATACTAGGTTATCCTCACATAACGTTCAATACTTCGTTTAATACCCTTGAATTAAAATGACAATCTCTTCGGTCACCTATCACTATGGAATTCACTATATAATATGCTTAACAAGTAATAATACTATCAGGGTTGAGAAGGCATTGATAGAGAATACTGGTGACAAAGTACTAATACGCCTGCCGGGAAACAATGAAGCATGCTATGTAGATACTAACCTGGAGTTGGGTCTATACACACGACGTCAGAGTTGGAGTCACTGCGCGATACGCTTCTTCTTCTCTTCTTGGATTTCTTCTTTTTATCTCTCTTCTTCCTCTCATCAACGGGAGAAGTTTCTCTAAAAATAACAATTGTTTAACCATTGTTAGAATACTGTTATAAAAAGTAATCATAACGACAGATTTATTCCATAGATATATTCACGCCTCTACGTCCCTAGAATGATCTTGACCAATCTCTCTGTTTCACTCAAGCACATTAATCAAATTTATTTCTCTCCTAAAAAACGGTTATAAACGTTGCCTTATAAGGTAATTATAAAATACATACACATCCATAATCTCCTTAGGAATGACCAGGACATCTTTTATCACATTAAATCTGCTGATGCAACTAAAGATGCAAGATGTAAATTCCCAAAAAATATTCGTCTATTACAACGTTCCAGGGCACCAAGTCTACTAATACCTTTTAGTACAATTGTAGTTCAATATCGCTTCAGTGTGAATTTTGCAGTGAATTTGCAAGTGTCAAAGTTTTAATTTTGCAGTGAATTGGCAAAAGTGTCAAAGTTTCAAGTTTCAAGCAGCTTATATTTGTATAAAAACATAAACGAGTTCACGACCATCAACCCTTGCGGGGTAGTCAACGATTCAGGTCTCCATCTCCGTAATTGTGAAGGTAGTTCATTTTATGGCCATCTCGAACCCACGTGTTGCCCAGATATTTAATACTAATGTGACAAGTAGTAAGCCATGTCGCCATTTACAAGCACTAACTGTTACCTGTTCGGGGAAGCATTTCGAAAATGTATTTTTGTTACGAAAATGTACATAGAAATTCATTCTTCATTTCCATTGGTACATGCTCAAGCGGTATTTGAACCCACTGATACAGAGTCAAGCGCCAAACAACGGAGCTATGTCGAATTCATTTCAGTTTATTATATTGTTAAAATCTTAATACAGCCTTATACAAAATGAAACAACAACAAATAACCACAAAACCTCAGTGTCTTTGACGACCTCCGTGGTGCGATTGGTTGAGCACCTGAACGCTAATCGTGAGGTCCGGGTTCGATTCCTGGTGGAGGCAGAGTTAAGATTTACTTACCCTTTTTTCTGCTTTCCAGTTTGGTTGTTGATTATATATGCTATATATGTATTTATCTATATATAAGTAGTATATATTTCTTAAATATACGTTGACTAGAACCCTTAACACAAGTCTTAAATGAACGTACCAAGGGGCTAGTTCAATTGGCGTAATAATGTCGAAATATTGTATTGTACCTCTTAGAATGGTATCCGTCCTTGTGGAACGTGATCTTGTGCGACGTGTACCCTTCGTTCTTCACGTTCTTCTCTTCGGACTTGCGGTCTTCTTTCTTCAGGCGAACCTTCTCGAACGCCTTCTGCCTGTCCGACATCCAGTCCGTCTCCCAATGGGGATTCTGTTCCACGAAGTTCTGTGGGAAATTATTATGGTCAATTGCCATGTTTGTCGATCGAGTTGGCGTTTGCTAAGGGAGGCCTACACCCAAAAAAGGGGTTGTAAAAGGCTAGAGAGAGAGAGAGCCATGTTTGTGTAGCGATATGTCAAAATGAACTTCTGTAAAATGGTGACAATATAAGTATTTTAAAGTCCTCAATGTAGGCGGTGGTAAACAATCAACAGCAGTTTATGTCGATTTCCTGGTAAATAAAGGAAAGTATGGTGAGGCAACCTGCTTATTGCTTGAGCATCAGTCAGTAAGTCGATATGAGCACACTTATCACGTTAGGTACTATCTGATTCAAAATGGGTTCGATGAGGTTATACCTCTTTCTCGACAAAGATATAGACAGATTCATATACTGCCACGATCTTTATCCCTTTCGTGGTGGACAGAATCTCGGATGAAAATATATATCCTTTATAAATTTTTAGTATGTATATTGAAGACAGGTCGCTAAGCCAAAAGATCACTCCTAGTCTTCTTCTACGAAATGTCAGCTCGTTAGCATTCTTTTTACGTCTTACAAAGCATTACAAGTAACACTACTTTCGCATGCGAAGTATGAAGATCAAAAAATGTATAATATTAAATGTATGACGTGGGTCTGATTGAGTATTTCTACTCACCGTATAATTCTTGGCGTGCACCAGAGACTTGAGATGGGCTGAAGCGCAGTGCAGATCCCCAATGAATTGATCACACAGTTTGCAGTACCAAGCGGTCGATGGCACGAAGAACTGGAGACCTAGAAATATAAAAGAATAATATTACATACATATTTACAATTTTAAAGATTAAATGGGTTGTGAGTTTAAATCCTAGTTAAAATACTATCTATATTATCTATATTTTGTTGAATTATCATTTTGAGGATGTATAAATAAAAAAACAGTATTTTAAGCCTGAATTTTAATTCCTAATTTGTTGTATACTATGAAAATTATCGAACAGTGACCAAATGTAGTACTGTATGATTTTCTATGGTACCTCTTTCTGTCCCTTACCTTTAATAGGCGTCCTCTTAGTAGGAGCAGATGGAATGTTGGGGAACCCCTCGTTGGCACCGGGTATGCCATGCCACGGGGCCTCCATGTGAGCGGCAGCCATTCTAAGAAGTTACATTGTTAGGAATAAGGACACATTATGAAAAGGAACAATATGACTAACCCTAAGGTATAATACACGAGGATACCTTTATATTGGTTTGACTGGCAGAGCATTGTTTACATAATAGCTGTAGGATAGATAGTGTAGTTGTGATGATTTATTTAACATACTTAACTACACTAGTTTTATACAATATGCTGACAAAAGGGCATGTGGTAATATTTTGTTTGTTTGTTATATGACAATATCCTACTACAAAGTAATTATACATTGTATTGAAATATAAGATATTATGAAATCTGTGTGACTATGGGACCAGTCAGTAATATTCCATTTTAGATCACAACCTTTATGCTAAAAAGCGACCAAGAATATACCATAATGTCTCTGTTTTATCAATCCCAAAACAGATTTAAGGACCTGAATGTATATGTATGTATTACAATATATGAAACAATAATTTAAGTAGTACCGTGACTCTGGTCTATATAAGGACTTACTTATGATGTCCAGGCGAGTGCAGATGGTTCAAATACTCCTTGGCAGTAGGCGGAAACTCATTGCACACTCTACACCAGTGCATCTCGGGGTCATAGTACACATAGTTGCACTTGTTGGCTATTGGTGACCTAAAAATAGGGTTAATATTAATGGGAGGATATTATATGAGTCATACACAAGTTCTAAGTAAAAAGATACAATAATATTGGGGATCTACCTTGAAACAAACCGTAATTTTCATTTGGAAAAAGACAGAAACAGTGTGTATGTTAACTGTTGACATACATTGTATTTTATAATAACTATAAAGCTAATAGTCACATTTGTCATAAGTGGCAGTCCTTTATGCATAAATTGTAGCTGCAGCTGTCACTAATTTAATCAGGCCCCCAACAATGATGTTTAGATCAAACAATATATAATTTGATCTAGATTACATAAAATAGAGAAAACAAATATTTTTCGTTTTGATAATATATTACTATTTGAAGGATACAAAAAAAAAATGAAATAATAAAACTCTAGTTAAACTTTTTATTTGTAGATAAATCTTAACATTCATATTACCATATAAAAAAACTTATTCTATTTACAGCATCATTCACAAATATCGACTTAATTCTTATAAATCAATATACACAAAATATCGCAGAAGACTATACAGATTATATCACAATATATACAAAATATCTTAGAGTACAATATAAATTTATCATTTGTCTAATTTCACAATAGTATGACACAAACATTCACAATGACAATTAGTCTTACATACTATAAAATTCAAAAGCAATATAAGCAAGAAATTTCAAGCCAAAAAGCTAAACATTACTTCCTGCACTAACACACACTTTGTTTCTTCACCATCCTTGACTGTTCACCATATTGATTACAAACACCACGAAGAACTCTCAATACAACTTGTATTACACTGCCGATGCATATCCTTGCTAAGTTTTAGGGTAAAATAGTTTATATGTCTAATTAAAATAAATGTCTACCATATACAAAATAACCAAAACTCTTACCAGAGTCAAAGTTTTGGTTTAAACTATTGTAATAATGTACAAATTGTCATGAAAAATAAATGCCTTTACAAGTAAACATGGAATAATAATACTTTTTCTAAGTTTTGTACTTCAAACTATTTACATATAAGTTGAGATGAATATAGAATAATATTGTGGCACATATTAATTGTTTCAATGTTTACTTGTAAGGGATAAAGATTAAACTTGAAACGTAACGGACTAACCTTGACTTTCTTTTGGAGCTGCGTTCAGAGGACGGCATACGATCCAACTTCACTTCACTAGCCGTTTCTCCAATTATACCATTCAACATATCAACAACATTGTTCATTGTCTTTATCTTATGCTGAATCTCCAACTAAAAATGAGAAATAAATTGTATAAGCACACAACAGTAACATAAATACTGTATGTACAAGCTATATTTACAAATACACTCATGTAAAACATAGTTATTGATAAGAAATATATATATTAATGAGTACCTTTAATGTTAATATATAAAAGTTAAATTTCTCATTCAGTGATGCCAATAACACAGTACTACTAAGCTCAGAAAATATCTTAAGTTACAATATTATTGTAAAATACCTAAATATCATATCAAACCTGTAGCTTTGTGTTTTCCTTCAAGAACCTCTTAGTGTCAGGGCTGGGTGAACGTTTAGGGTCGCTGTGGAGCTCTGCCCTTTGATCTTTCAAAGTATCCAGTTCCCTTTTCAAAGTATTTACTTTTTTTATGTAATCCTCTCTTTGTTTGGACAGCGCTGCTTTTTGGTGACGCATTTCTGTTTCGATAGCAGCTGGTGAAAGAAGTTTAGGATTATTTAATGTTTAATTTGGATGATAACTGTCTAGCCCAAGTATCAGGGAGTTGAGACAATCATAAGCTGAATATTTTTAGTTCAAGCATAAAAAACTTTCAGGAAATCATCATTCTAAAATAACGAGATTTTAGTATGATTGCAAAACAGATCTACAATCTGTTCTTAGAATTATTCGGAATCAATTATTATTATTAAATATCTAATAAAATTAAATAGTTATTACTAATTATCCTGACCGTAACTAAGATACTACGATCTTTTTTTTAAATATAAAAATGGAATGCTTACCTGTATTTAATAGAGAAATTTATATACATGTATTCCTCAATGTTCTAACAGTATATTGATATGCATTATGAATGAATGCATATGAATGTTGTGTCATAGGCAAGAAAAGTGTAATAAATCGCTTAAAATAAATACAGCACAATAATGCTCAATTTAGAAGAGAATGTATGAAGTATTAATATAGTTAAGTGGAAAGTAATGATTTAAGTAATAGTGAGACTAGTATATTGCTCAAGAAAGCTGTAGTAAAATAAAATAGCTGTGCATTTTTGCTACTCAAAGTGGCATAAGCTGAAGAATAAATAAGTAGATATAAGCATACTATATTTTGTAAGTATTTCACTAATAACATAAAACTACGTACAATAATACATACCTTCTTTCTTCATGTGTTCATCAATGTTTGATGATGGAAATGCCGTTGACACTGTTGGAGCTATTTGCGGTGCTGGAGTCACACCGGACATGGGTTGTGCAGCGATTAACGGTGGTGGTGGTGGTACGGTTACATTAGTCCAATCAGATGATGGCATGGACGGGGTAGGAACCCCGGGTATTGTTGAAAAGTCATCATAAATACCACTGTAGCTACTCTGTCCTGGATATGAGTAGTTCCCGTTTGTTGCCCGGTCCTGTAATTAGTTTTATTTATTAGGATTTGTATTAGATTCAATTATTAACAGAACATATTATCATAAATATTACCTTTGTAACTCTTACGGCAAGGATAACACTTGAGTTAGAATACAAGAAACTTATTGGGATAAAGAAATGAAACAAATTAGTTTTTTTTCTGAAGCAATAGTTTCAGATTCTTCATAGTTGAAATTAAAACAAACACTTAGAAATATATTTTTATTTCAGATGGTAACAACAATGTGTGCAAACAATATTAGTAATATAGATCACAGATTTAAAGTGATGCTCACTGCATTAACTGATTTTAAATAGTATCAGTATGTAGAAAGTAAACTTAATATAACGAGAATATCAAATAAACCAAAACTCCAATAAGGTATCATAAGTTACTTAAATAAGTACATAATAGCACTTGTATGGTTTTGCCTATGAATTTATATAATTTTAACTTATAAACCAAATATTCCAAAATATTATTTTCTTTTATGTAAGATATCATCTTAATTTAAAAGGGAACAAAGAATGATGTGATTCATTTACTTACCCCGTTTAACTGCTCAGGTAGCCTTTTTAGGTAGGTATTTTCCTAAATGGGATGTCATGATACACAATATTTAAAGATTATTTATAAATCGCTTGCTATGCCAATAATAATAATTTATAAAGCAAAATCTGGACTTGAGCTACATCCACAGTTTAAAAGGCATTTGATTAGTCTTGTATAAAATGCTGTGACAGTGTGATGAGTAACAGGATCTTAGATTTATTATTTAAAATTAGAACCACACTATTAAAACTTCAGTAATGTAGTGATTTGTAAGACACATGGGTCTAATTTATGTTTGTTGCTTGCCCTTTACTAGCAATATAATGGTTAGTGGTGATTGATAATTGCTGACTTCCATATATAACAACATTGCTGTTTTATACACAGCAAAATGGTAAAAATGACAAACACTGAATGGTGAAACCACCATAGTAAAACTCATTATTGAAACTTTTTTCACATTTAGTGTTTGCCAAACATTTTAACGCTACATTAGTACCACAAGGACTTTAGTTTAAACCAGTCATGGTAGTACTCTGCATGAAAATTAGAATCCCAAGTCCTCAAAGACTTGACATACAAATATAAATTCAGAAATCCTATAAAAAGGTAGTATTGTAACAGCTAATGTGATACCAAATAACATTGGTATGAATTTTCAGGACTACTGATGAAAATAAAGGCTCAAAATTTTAATTGAACACCACTGAATTAAGATACTAAGCACTAGATTATGTTAATACTTACTTCAGATTTATAAGAACTAGTATTCTCTGTAAATATATTATCCCAGAGCTCGTTCGGTTCCGGTAACTTGGCGATTTCATTTAGAATGTTGTCATCAATGTCCTTCTCATTTCTGGAGTTTCTAGGAGACCTACTCTGCCTATTACGCTCCCTTTCGGAGCTAAGTCTGCTTCTTTTATCATAATGTGGCTTATAGTCCCTCCGATCTCTTTCACGGTCAAAATGGATGCGGTCTTTTTCACGAATGTCTTTTCTTTCCCTGGGATCACTTCGTCCATAGTAATGTTGTTTCCTTTGGAAGTCACGAGACATTTTTGGCGAGTATTAAACACAAGTTAACAAACATTAAACATTGCAAAATATGCAAATTATCACAGTCGGATATTCACAAACGTTATGCGTATTGAGTATTTATGAGAGCCAAAACACATAAACATATGAATTCTAACCAATCCAACTAGAGATCCCGCCACATAAGCTGGCAGTAGCCAAACTCGGAACTAAATTTGACGTTTCCGCAATTGCGTGTTATTTTGTATCAAAGGTAAATTTAGTATTACCAGCGTTGTGTTTTTTGCCCACTCTTTGTAATTTTTATGTTTGTTAAGGGTGATTATAATAAATTGATTTCCGGAGTTTCTTGTTAGTTCTTCTCCAAGCTAGGGTCTCCGCTGATCTAACCTCGGTAAAAAATATGTAAAGACAATGCTCAGTGCTATGTTTGAAATAGTTTTTTTAATTTATACTTAGATCATAAGATAACTTTCAAAGAGAGCTTGTGATATTTATAATTTTGAATATATTATGGCAGATGGAGGCGTCGCCGCAGTTGCATAATTCACTGTTGCCAGTAAACACCCAAAACTAGCAATCACTGTGCCATACAGCTCGATACATTATAGGTTTCATTGTAACGGTCTTTGGTTGCAGAGCTATAAACTCAAATAAAACAAATTAATATATCAAAGTCAAAAGTCAAAATATTTTTAGACCGTTACAAATGAAACCTATAATGTATCGAGCCGTATGGCACAGTGAGTGCTAGTTTTGGCGTGTTTACTGGTAACACTGAATTACGCGACTGTGGCGACGCCCCCAACTGCCACCTTATGTGGCGGGTACTCTATGACGGCAAAACAATGGCGACCTCGATTTTATTTTATTTATTTTATAGCTACGATACTACCCAAAGCTTAAGTCTGAACCACTCTGAACAATAGCATGAATGGAATTATTATTATGATATATGCGAAGTTTTAACCCTGAAATAATAATAATTATTATTTTTGTTCGATATTCTAAATACTAAGGCAACAGAAAGAAACCTAAAAGTTGAGTTCTGTTTAATTGCATTTAATGATACAAAAACCTGGGTGTTTGAAGACGATACCACTTATATTATTCCCTTACATTTTGTTTACATCTGCAAATTATTGCATTAGAGATCCCGCCACATAAATTGGCAGTAGCCAAACTTGGAACTAAATTTGACGTTTCTGCATCTCAGATTTTCGTGACATGTGTATGGCACAGTGAGTGCTAGTTTTGGCGTGTTTACTGGTAACACTGAATTACGCGACTGTGGCGACGCCCCCAACTGCCAATTTATATGGCGGGATCTCTAGAGTATTCTCAGCATTGTGCATGGAGTTATGTTAATTATGCCGCTACATTGGTCTCATAGAGAAACGAATATTGACGTGATTATGGATAAAGATGATTTCAAGAATGCTATAAATATTATGATTTTAATCTTCAGGCTTCTGACTGACCCGAAAGGGTTTGCAGTTGTGACACTATAAGGCTGTGTTATAAATATCTTTGTAAGTAAGTATCGGCTTGTATTAAATAAAACATACTATACTACTAAAACAAAACATACATTCATACCTACTATTGTTTGACTTTATTGTTAAGCGCTAGGCTAAATATTTGTGATAGACGACATAATAAAAAATATAAGGGTACCTACATATTACCATCAAGTATATATATAGATATATACGAGCATATGGACCTCTATGAATCGGAAGTGAACTCATTCATCAAGTTTACTGAATAGATGCTATCCTATCGTCCGATACATTACTCTAACCCCTATTTCCTTAGACCCTTCCTAGGATTTGCCTAAGGGGTCACGATGCATAATTTGCATTCAAGTACAGTACATGATGTGCAAGGGAAAATAATAAAAAATAGGTAACTTGCTACCATCATATGAGCTTCAGCAACAAAATAAATATGTACACAAATATACTCTTGGGGGGTAAACACAGTCTAAGAGACATTTGTAATATTTCCTAACTCACTAACATTAGTATCGGGGTTATTAGAATTCATATGGAACATTGGTGTCAGGTTTAGGCACCCGCTCAATAGATTCCATTTACCGCGAGTCCCTTAGTAGCCTCCTACGACTTGTCTGGACCACCCGCAGCTAGTAAGGAATCTTTTTACGTCCCAGACACAGATAATATAATACTATTCCCCGACAAGCACGGGACAGCTAGTTTTCGTCGCTATTATAACAATTTTAATTATATACATATATGATAAATACAGGGCTTTTCAGACTTTTTTGGCTGCAACTGATATACTAGTATGGTGTATCCATGTTACTCTAACAGTATTTTGTTGAGCGTTCTATTTAACAATATCATTCATTATTTTGATTTTTCGTCGTTGTCCTCATGCGATAGTCTGATGTTTACATTTCTCTTTTTTTAAACAAATGAGCATATAGTAGGTAGAACGTTCTATTAATTAAACAAATGAATGAGTGTCATGCGTTTTTAATTTTAAATATTGTCTGGTTGTTGTATATGTACCCATAGTTTTGAAAATCGCACGGAAACGATAAAAATTAAAAAGGTTATTAAAATAAATCCCTAGTTTTCCCGATGATGACAAATTGCTGTAGTCTTTAGTTATTACCTAGATTAATAAAACTGGATATAATTTTGAATTACATAAAGTATATTATGACTATTAACTTATCAGCCTTTACATAACCCATACATGTACATACTGGTGGTGGTGTGTGGTGGGTTATAATACTGCTTTAGTTAGAACAATTGGAGACATGGACACGCAAACCTTCGACTTATTACCCCCGGAAAGAATTCGATTACCCCCCGAATTGAATGTTAAGCTAAACATCTGTTCAAATTCGAAATCATTAATAATCTAATGCTAATCACACGATATACAGTAATTAAAGTATCGATATTTTTTTCAATAAGTATGGTAGCAAAGTTTGCATATAAATTTTATTATTATAAATGACAACTCTAACTTATTGATAGCATTTACTTCGTATGTGGTATGCTTGAATCAGCTTTGGCGTAAGCTTTAACTTCACTACATCGAGTTTATTAATATGTGTTGTGCGTTGTTATCTATATGGCGTTTGAATTTTATCCCAGTTCCATTTAAATTTACTTTAATTTCACAACAATATCGATATACTTTTTCCTCTGGAGTACGTAGTTGAAAATACTTGTATTCGTTTAAGAGACAGGAACTTGGTTTACAATTCTTCGCATTGCCCGTGACTCTCGTTAGATTGTGACAATTAATGCAAATTTTCTGACGAAAATCGTTTTGCAACAAAAAATATTGCATCGAATTGTTAAGCATCACTTATTTTGCTGGCCCTTACAGCCGATAGATATTTCAATATAAAATTTACAATCGAAAATCGTTTTACGAAATCGATTTTAGCGGTTCGTTAGAGTTTTGATTAGAAAAATGTAAAAATGGCGGGCTTTTTGATTTCGCTGTCAACCTTCACCTTAAGCACAGCGGATGGCGAATGCACTTTATTATTTATCATAGGCAGGTCGCTGACCGTGTGTAAGGAAGCAAAACTGTGAGAAGACGGTGGTGTAGGCTCATACCGAGTTGTGCCGCCGACGAACGCGCGGCCTCACTCTTCCCCGGCATCCAAGTTGGTTATCGTGGACCGCGCGAAGATTGCCGGTAAACAATAAAAATCTGACACTAGTTTTAGCGGTTAATGTGATTTTTTTGTGAACATTTATCGATTTTAATTAGTTTTGTGTCAGCTTATCAACAATGAAATATCGGGTAAGTTTAATTTTTTAATTAGTAATAATATTGATTTTTATGGTACATTATTCCAATTTTCACTGTATTAGCCCATATAATTTAGATGCATAAGTAAATTAAAACAAAATTTGCTACGGAAAAAAATAAATTCAAAAGAAATAATTGTGACGAATTTAATGTAATATTCATCACAAAAACTTTTTTTATTTTGATAAGTTATGTTTAATTTCTCTACGTAACGAAGGGGGTACCTAATTATATTTTAATAAACATATTTTTTTAACAAAATTAAACATAAATTACCTATTTAAATCTATTTCAAGTAACTTTTTAGAGCTCTGAAACTTACTGTACAGGTCCGTTTATTTAAATATTTAGGTCAAACCAAAGATTATAAGGAACAAATTTAAAATAAATGATAAATTATTATAGTTAAATAAGAAATTATTGTTTAATCATTCACAAATCACAAAGGTGAAGGTAGTTTGTAATAGCGTGCTAAATTGACTTCAACGCATCATCAAATTCAACAATTGTTGAAATAATTATGCATTGTTGCCAAACGTTTAGTTTCCGTGTGTTAGAGAACTTTTTCTTATAAGATGAAGGATAAGTTTGTAAATCAATTGACGGCTATGGTAAAAACGTGTGAATATTTAATGTTTTATTACCTAACATGTACAATATAAATGGAGTCTATTTGTCACCCTTTTACAAATGATGTTGATTTCAATTGGAGGTGATTTATAAGTTTTTTGTGATAGATAGGTATTTAATATATTCAATTTCATCGGGTTTTAAAATATGTAAACATAGAGATTGTATAATATTATATAAACACTCGCGGCCATATCCCCAAAGAGGTGTATTAAAGAAAAGGTCCTAAGCAAACTTTCTTCACAATAATACAGTAGGTACTACATAGACTTGCGTAATCATACATGCTTAAAATATAACACATCGCAATACGTGACTTAGGGGTAATTTAATAGTCTAAAAGTGACGCACTGATAGTCCATCACTATAAATGATGATGAGGTTCTATGGACTTGATGATATTTGTAGGAGATAATTAAGATGAGACCTATGAAGTAACAGTTTTGAATTTACATCGATCTAGTGCATGTTCAACATGATGAATAATTTAAATATAATGTTTATTAAGGCGTGTCTCGAAAAGTAAAAGTATCTAATGGAATTGCAAAATATCGAAATCGAAACCTTAGTAATTTGGCTTTGATTCAATGATTTTCAAAAAACTTTTGAAAGCGCGTGACGATCATAGCAAAATCAATTTATGCAACGATGACTTGTAAAAAACTAGAGTAATAATGACATTAAATAGCCCTATTCATCAGAGAGGACTAGAATTAATCAAATGTCTTTTGACTCAATAAATATGTTATTAAAGGAGACTACTTTTAGTAGAATTCCGAGTATCCAGAAACTTTACCAGTGGATATGGAATTATTTTGATTGGAGATGAATAAGAAACTGTATTGTGTTGTTTAATTCATCCGTTAAAACACTGTAAACTTCCATCGCCAAACTAAATAGTAAACGTAACTAAAATTTTTGTAACCCAAGGTTTCCTTCCTCCTGAGTAAAAACAAGTACATTTAATTATAGAATACGCATATGTTTACGAACATAAATAATAGCGGTATCAACACCCGTCAAAACCTACTTACATCATTAACACGACCCAATATCATAAAAGTGATAGCTATTCAAATTTATGTATGTTTTCAATAACAATGCAAAAAAGTGCGAATAGCGAAGAGCCAACAACTAGATCAAGAGCGAAAGAAATGGTTACGAAACGGCGAAATGTCGGAAGTGAATTGAATGCTTACTTAGCAATATTTTAGCATAGCAACACTGATGAATCTCTTCCTAAATTCTTCTTATATACATACTCGTTAGTGAGCATTTTATTTACGATAAAAGACGATTGAATTCACAATTCATATTTTCCTACATAGGGGTTAGCGGAGGTCCCGATTCTCCTTTGTCCCGGTTATGGTAAATCATTATCTCTTTATTGATATCTCCATCTCATACTTACATTGCCATTTATATTTTTAACTTTACTATAATGAAATAATAAATTATTTTTTCTCGTAAAATATTATTGAAATCTTAAATATATCAGTGTCTATTAAAGGGTTATTTCATATAGTAGTACTTATTTTGTTTCTGTTTATAAATTCGGTTGCTCGAATTGTTTTTTGTGTTTAC
The DNA here is from genome assembly GCA_030578115.1 of Leucoptera coffeella. Classification (NCBI taxonomy): domain Eukaryota; kingdom Metazoa; phylum Arthropoda; class Insecta; order Lepidoptera; family Lyonetiidae; genus Leucoptera; species Leucoptera coffeella. The sequence goes on from JAMBLF010000894.1 coordinate 93,242, forward strand.
TATTTTTGTGTTTACGAACGATTACCTACTGATGTAAGAGTGTTACTATTTTTAAGACGTATCTTGATTACAAATACTACTAAAAGATCCATATACATCTATGAAACGCTTACATGCTTATTTACAACCTCAGTATGTTTGCCCAAATAACCCCTTCCCAACCTTCCTATGCAAGCCACACCAGAAAGTATATTAGGAACTGTTTAAAACAAACATACGAGAAACAAATACAACATAATCCGTTCATTACCCACCCATTACGGGTATCTGTCGTAACGAGCTACACACTTTCGCTTTTGGTGTCGTACAAACACAAGCTTCGATGTTTAGCTAATCTGTAGATTATTTCGGCTGTACAGTCGGCAATGTATGTATTGCTGGGTCGGCGCGGTAATAGAATGAAATCAGCTGCCTTAATTTCGACTTAATAGATCTATGAATCATATTTTATAAGTAACTTAAAGTTTCAAAGTGAATGTTATAATAATAATTTCGTAAGTTGGTTTTTTCGACTTAATAGATTTTATGTATCATAATTAATAAGTAACTCAACGCTTCAAAGCGCATATTATAATAATAATACTCGTAGTTTCATAAGTGGGTTGGTCAGCACTCTTAGTATATAGGTCCATGCATATAATTAATAAGTTAATAATAATAAAAGTTATTAGTCATGTAATGACTATAGTTTTCATAGTATGTTAATGATCAGTCTTCCAACCATTTAATAATATAATTTAGTTATACAGTATCGTAAATATTATTGTTTGGCTTACTAAGTCGGTTTTAGCACATTTTTATTGCTAATAAACCAGCTCTGTATATAACAAGAAACATTTAGTTAAATTGTCATCCTAAAGTTATTACCATGAATAGTATGTCGAAAAGTACTAAATGAATAATAACTACATTAGGCAAGTGCCTGACTGTTGAGGTCTTATACAGACATAAGTTGTCACTGCAACGACGAACGAATCGAAACGAAAGTGATTTGACATAACGGACAAATGGGTTTTTGTAATTTCTTCTTATAATTTATGTATATATATATAAATATATTTAAACATACGCATCAAGGTTTTTATTCATTCAGATACACAAATGACTATACTGAAAAGGTGTATACGTCTACTGTAAACCCAAGTTTCATCAAATATTACGAGTTGACAAATCCTTAATCCGTTTATTTTTCACTTTATTATCTCAAAGGAATAAGTAGGGTTTCTCTCTATGTTTTCTATATATACACTTACATAAACTGATTCTTTATATACTCTTACATAGTCTAATTCTTTAAATCACATGTTTGCGACTGTACACTAAATTCGTTATGGACACAAAACAACTGCACTTAGTGACGGACGGCCTCAGTGGCGCGATGATAAGTCTGTTTAAACACTGCTGTTCCGGGTTCGGTTCTCGATGGCGACACATTCTACGCATACGAGTACAATGGATTATTACATAGGTAGTTCTTGTTTTGCAATCCAGGAACGGACAAATAAAGTGAACTTATTTTATTCATTCGTAAATGTGCATAAAGCTCCTCACCAATTTTATATAGAATAGTGTTTAAAGCAACATCAACTAATACGAAAATGCACTCCTAAACTCTCACAACCCAAACCTAACCTTTGCTGTGCGTTTAGCTATATTTTGGCGTACTCGTACATTTCAGTATTTTTGATGTCCATTGAATTATTTTTCTTTTATATATGCCCTAAACTAATTTTGCCTATAATTTAAGATACTTAATGTACTAAAATAACCTTATAATATACATTATTATAAGTTCTATCCGAATAGGGGTAGGTATTGTTCAAATTTTAGTCTTGAATATATCGTGCATAATAAAACCGTACCGGCCCCATATAACTCAGAAACTAAAAATATATAAAGCAACTCAGGTACAGGGCTAATGATCTAAGCAACATTTCGATTGCAAGCTTCGTTCTATCACAAAAGGGAGAACAAAAGTATGTTCATATATAAATACATTAACGTCCCTTAAGCCTTTTCGGGGTGGACGGGTGATAAAATATCTCCTAGGTCACTTTTTAGCATGAATGTTGCTTTGTCATAATGGAACATTAGTGACAGATTGCTAGCCCATCGCCCAATAGATCCTATTTAACCCTAGTCCCTTAGTCCCACGACTCGCCGAGAAGAACGGCAGCTAGTTAGCATTAAACATGTCAGACTAGCACTATGTTCAATGTATGTAAAATAAAACCTCAACTTTCAAACCAGCGAAAGCATTTTTGCTCGCTATTAAAATGTAAATCGCAGAGAGTGAGACAATGCATACTGTCCAATACACTGAATCTCAATATGTTTGGTGTAACGGTAAAGCCATATAATGTCCTGACGGCTTTGATCGGAATATTTAAGAGTACCGTTGCGGTTATTGGAGCAATGCCCTTCGGAAACAACTCATTTTTAAAATACATAACCTACATAACTTTTATTAATTATATGCACATAATAATATTGCCAGATAATCTCGTTTCGGACTCTGTCAGATGGACCGATGACCTTAAGAAGGTAGCTGGTAGTGGCTGGATGAGGGCCACGAATGATCGTATGTATATTGTGGCGTACCCTTAGGGAGGCCTACGTCCAGCAGTGGACTAGTATAGGCCGATTGTTTGAATAATATTGAAGACGTCTAGGGAACTATGTTATTATTTTATATTTCAAAGTTTTGGTAAGTACACATTTGGAAGAATTGTTTAATTTTATGCATCGGTATGGACGTGTTTAAATTTTAAACATAAACATTCAGCAGACCGGAAAGCAAAAGAAAGTGTTTTATTGTTTAAATGTTTACTCGTGTTAGCTGGGGCACAGATAATATAATACTATACAGTATATACAGTATATACTGTACAGTAGGCTGGGGCATAAATACAGGGATAACTAGCTACCATTCTTCTTAGCATAGCGTAAATAGTCACTATCTAGGACTGGGAAAGCATATTTTTATATTTAGGAACTGTCACTAAAATATAGTATTAATACCACCGATAGCTATAATAAAACTAGAAAACATTCATGTTAATATTTTCAAACATGATTAATCAAAACCCCCATATACATGCTAATAAGTGACCAAGAAATTGTTAAACATGTTCTCTACACCCCCAAATAATCCGAATAGGTTGCTAGCCCATTGCCCAATTTAATCTATTGAACATTTATCCCTTCCTAAGATTGTCGGGAAAAACTGCGGCTAATTCGCTACCTAAAACGTCCCAGCTACCACAGGACATTGAACGATACCTAGATAGACATTCGTATTCAAAAACACACAAACACTCATGTGCTTGTTCAATATTTAAGATTAGCTTTAGGTACATATCGGCACTCATCAAAAGTCCTGTTACCAACGCAAGCAAATAGGATTGTTGGAAGCGACGCGTCCTGTTGCCCATGTTTGGTAACTCTCTCTATTGGTCAAATATTGGCATATTTTAACAAACTATGAAGCTTTAACCTATCAGGAGACTCTATTGTGTATTTTACGAAGTTTAACCAATAAGATAACAGTATTTATAGTGCCAATATAACGAAATTATTTTTACAATAAGCCGTTACTGTTGTTCGCGCCCGGATTGAAAGAAAGCTAGGTAATTGTGTTTTGTGGAGATATATCGAAATCTTTTGTACGGTAAGTGTTTATAACATGAAATATACATTAAATTACTCCAAATTTAACAGGGAATATAAACTATATAGTTTGACAATCGAAAAGATATTTTAAAATATTGAATCTTTGAAATTCGCTCGTCTCAAAATTTCGTTGTGGAGCGAACATTGTTTATTTGTAATTCAATGTGTTTATGGCTCTAATTCTTTTGAGTAATACATAAGGTTGTGGGAAATATATTATTATATAATTACGGTGTAATATGTGAGTGAAATGGGAGTGACTGTAAAATTGACAAACAAATAGGTATATTATGGAAAAAAGCGAGATAAACGATTTGACGCAATACGTCGCAATTTGCGGCGCGTGATTCGGCGTGCGAATATAGCATAACTCATCTCATTAGTGTTCTACTACTCTTCTGACTGTAGACCTACAAAGCGTAAAAATCTGTCCTAAAGTTGAAGCTAGTGCTATCTATTATAAAACGAAGCTTTGCTGTCACAACTACAGGATTTATAATTTGGCAACTCATGAAGTCATGTGAATAAAGTGATTTTTTTTTATTTATTTTTATTTATTTAAACCACTTGTTACTGGTGGGATGAATCTGAAGGCGAGCTACAGGCATCAAATTTTGCTTCCTGCTTAGTAGACTATATTAGAGAGAAGGTCCCGAAATCTATACCTCTTGATGTATTTAGCGACGGATGTACTGCCCTGAACCGCAATTCTATCATGTCAAACGCCGTGCTGGATTTATCAGTAAAAGAGAATCTAAGTATTACTCAACAATATCTAGAAAAGGGACACACTCAGATGGAGTGTGACTCGGTACATTCTGTTATAGAGATCAAACTTAAAAAAACGGATATTTACTTAACTCATGACTATTAGCTTCAATATAGCCCTGATGGTACAATAAAGTACAAACTGTTTTTTTCTGACCAATTGAAAGATTTACCAGTGAGGAGGAAATCTGGAGTATTCAGTATTAATCCCATGTACACAGACAGATAACCGATCAAAGACAGGAAATGGAAAGATCTTCAAGATTTGAAAGGGGTATTGCCAAGAGATTGCCACAATTTTTTCGATAATTTACCAAAGACTGAAACTTAATTTGTGCCTATGAGAGCCAAGTAAGATAATTACCTACCGTTAAATTTAAGTATACCTACATGCGAAGACTGAAATAAAACCAGTTAAAAAGTGCTGTGAAAAATATTAGCCTAAGTAAGCTGTTATTAAGTAAGGAAAAATATTTCGCTGCTAAGAGATGTTTTGCTAGTTTCCAGAGTTTTAGATATACTATACTACTATATTTATAATTTTACAACTAATTGTTATTTCAACAATTGTTGTTTATAAGTTCTTTAGCTATGTAATAGTGCATGATTCTTCACGTTTATATACTCTATTTCTACGCATTCTACGTTTATTTACAACATACTCGAGTTCAACAATTTGGCGCCATAGTCCATGACACTTCGATATTCTCGATCTACAAAGGGCGTAAGGCTCACTCAAAAGATGTTTTAGGAAGGAAAGTGAATGAATGAATTTGGAATAGGTTTGATAAAATTTTCCGCTAAAAGATACACATACATTCATGTCCTCTAATCTCTTTCGGGGTGTACAGAACCTTGGAGACGATAAAATCTCCACTCACTTTTTAGGACACATCATCACATATGGAACATTGGTGATTGGTTGCTAGCCCATCGCCTAATTTATTCTATTGAACCCTAGCACTTTAGTCGCCTCCTACAACATGCCGGGAAGAACGGCAGCTAATTTGCATTCTTTTACGTCCCAGCTAGCACGGGACATTGAAAGATACCTAGATAGGCACTCATATTCAAGAACATACAATCACGTGCTTGTTCAATATTTAAGATTAGCTGTGGACATATTTAAGATTCATTGAACTTAGACGCGATATGGACTTGCCAATTATAGAGGTAACTGTTCCTTCCTATTCTTCACCATGTTAGGTGACTGTATGACAGTAAATGCCTCCTAAGCCATTAATCAAACTGCTGTGTCATTATTTGAATGTAGATTATAAATTTACGCACAACTACCGTTATTGGGTGGCCGATACAGTATTGGTTAGACCAGGTACTGTGTATTCCATATAATATTAAGGTTTTATTGCGACAGCCTTCTTCACCACATTTAATGTTTTTTATTTTTTAGTTACTTACAAATACATAGTTTCACGACCTTACCCCTATGAGGCTGAGGGGTTCGCGTGTCGATCTCCGTAATTGTCGACGTAGTAATATCTCTATAAGAATATGAAATGTTTCCTTTTAGTTATTTGTAACCTTTAACCAAATAGTAAGTATAATACAAAATCATACACATTTTACTCCTACAGCCTAAAAGACGTAGCCCTTCCTCATATTTAACTTACTATTCAAAACAATACAATCTTAATAACAGGTGGAAACAGACAAACTGTAGCACCACAATAATTACACACATTACGGAGCGAAGCAAATCTCCTTTAATGATATCATCACATGTTATAATAATTAAGATGTGCATTTCGATAACAATGAAGCTCAGTCGTGATGTGTTAAGATGATTGCAGGTTGAATGCATCCGCTAGGCAAGGGCAGGATCTAAATGTTAATGAACCTTTAATGGGAGGTATTCATTAGATAAAATGTCAACACGTCAATGTTTAGTTGGAAAATCTCAAAATAACATACATACATACATATTACGTCCGTTTCACTGTAGACGGAGATAAAACACTTGCGCTTCATTAAAACTCGTAGACTTTCTCATACACGTTGTGCGGTACTTCTAATGTCACCGTTTTTCAATGTTGCGTCTATTTGAATGTCTTATTGGGCCGGCCCCTACGTAACCACCCTTATACTTCACTCACATATTTTTCTTTTATCAATCCATCATTTATCCGCATTACATGACGAAGCCATCGAAGCATGCCCTTTTCAATATTAGTCACTACATGAAAGAAAAAAACATAAAAATATTTATATACACGTTATATTTGAAATATCTCTTAAAACGCAAATAAAAGAAATATTTAAATAAATATGCTAAATATCCCTTTATACATGAAAGTGAATGTTCTTGTCCCGTGAAAACCAAGTTTTCACCAATTATTCATCACGGATAAGCGGAGATCGAAGAAAGAACTTAACCAAACCCTACTTTACCGTGACATTAAACTATGTAGGCAGAGTAAAAATACCACTTTTACTCGTATTTATGTACTTTTTGATTCATAATCACGACACCATGATAATCATCATGTTTTTGCTTGCTTCAACCGGCTGAATTCGATCTTAGAATGCCTACTTGTGGACAATTCGCTTATGATGGAAAAGTTGCTTTTTACAAAGTTGCAAAACGACCTTGTATCTAAGTGAAATACCGAAAATACTTTTTTATGTTAGGTAGGTCTGTAAGCAAGAACTTTCGATTAGTTATTTTTGGAATAAAATTTCGTTTTTTTTTAAGGAATGGTGGATGGTTACCGACATCTGTAGGTTAGTCGATTGTTGAGAAGTCTGAATAATGTACTGGAAATCAAGGAATTTAAGTAATTTTGCTTAATAACTCTTACATACCATGTGAATAGAATTAGCGTTACTTAATTTTCACAAAATATGCAGCATACGCGTTGATCAATCCAATGATATGTTTTTAAGAATTATTATTAACAATAAACAAATCCAGACATACTCGTAATGGTAATGCTAAGCAGCAATTCCTTAACAAATAGGCGACTATTAGATAACAATATTATACACTTTAGTTACGTAAGTAAACAATTGACAGAGAAAGTGTTCCGATCATTTCGCGATAGGAACGAAATTTACCTGTAAACACTGACATTATTTATTGATGGCTACAATATTTGTTTTACTTCACCGCATTTTCATCAGTTCAAACATAAATTTTGATTTATTGCCAAGTAATTGCTTAACCTGCAGCAATAACGAAAGTTAAACGTTTCCAAACTAACAATTGTTTGTGCAAAATGCCTTGACTTTATAGCTTTGTGTCAGAACAGGAAATAAACTTAATTATCTTTTGAAAAGATGCACTTTTTTCAACGGCGTACCTTTCAATTGAAACCCCAAGTAACTTTCACGATTTATTAATCTTTAACTATGAAGCTTTTTGAACACTTAAAGCCCGAGTTTTACTAGATATTGATACTGAATTGGTTTTCCTACTCCATATGTAATATTTTTGGGAGACATGTCTAGCCTATGTCACTGTGTAAAAATATATACTCTGAGAAATTGGCCGTTCTTCTTATATTTTGCCCCGTCGTGGTATTATATGAATGTTTACCAAATAAAAGATAATATTTGAAATATAGTAATAAATGGCCTTGAGTTTGTTGTGATTTCTCTTATATTTACGTAGAATATTGCAATGTCAATCTCATGAACCGTAATCTTGGAGAAAATTACGCAAATTACTGTCATTGACAAAAATTGGTATCGGTTAAATCGATGAAAGTTATGTAGGTACTTACTTATTCGCGTCACTATTTTAACTTGTATGACTTGCTAGGTTAGTAACTTAGAAGGATTCAGTAATTATAATAATTTTCGGGTAATTACGAAATCTACTTAGAATAATATTAGGACCTTAGCTTTGATATTTCTGTCTAATTGAAATGAATAAAAAGTTATCAAAATCTATAGTTTATTGGATGCATATGGCTGGTGTAGCATTCTGTCACCAATGTTCCATATGACATCACAACCCCAAAATTCATGCTAAAAAGTGTATTATCGAGATTTTCCATCCCGTACCGAATTATAGGACTTGTGTGAATGTATATGTTAAAATAAACAAGAACTTAATAGTAGGCCCCCTATTATTGGTTATTAGCATAGTTTATGTCTTAAAAAAGTGAATTTTTTCTATGTCTGTGCAATAAAAATCTTATTTCATTTCGATCTAAGTACGTTTGCATGACCAGCTTAATCTAATGTATTAGCTAAGGTAAAACACATAACCAAAGATTCTTGTAACCTTAAGTTGTAGAATCAAGTTGTGTGTGCTAGCATACCTATACATAATTCACTTTCGCCCCATAGAGAGCCGATAATCCGCGTCAAAGGCGCGCCCGTTACGCAAACCGCTTCCGGTAGCCATTGAAGGAACAGGAAGTTAGTGAATTTGATTCTGACAACTTCACTTAGGATCCATAGATAACTTGCAATTTGTGCTTTTAACTACATAAACTTTATGATCAATATCCCTTGCAAGTAGAAAATATTTAAATATGGAATTGCACATCAGAATTATAACTAAACATACGGCAATAGCAAATAATTGGCAATTTTGTACAATATACAATTCAGTTATATACTAGTCTTTGCAAATTAGTCAAAAGTTCTCGTATATATGTACATATCTCCACAATTGTATAATTACTTCTTTATAACCACATCAACACGAATAAGCTACAAGTATTCTTTAATACCGACCATTAAAGTTATATATATAAAAAACGCCAGAATAAGAGTTTTGCCTCACGTGACGTTATTCGTTACAACATTGTCTAATTATACATAAAATTTCAAAGAGAGAAAATAGTTATTAATATGTAAAGTATGTGTCAATAATTAGGGATAATATTTCAAGAGATAATAGATGTTCGGTATTGTTATGAAGTATTTTTTGTTATCTTAACGAAGAATTCACATTTAATCTATTGAAATAGTCAAGGCTTATACCTTGTTATGCAAAGGCATATCATCACCATACCTAGATGTATTAAAACACCTCGGCTATCCATGTAATCGGAGACAATGACTGAAAATTCTTTGTCAAGTAATGTATATAGTAATACAAAACATTACTTGTTATTTTAGAGTATGACGTTAGTTATAAATTTTACACAATAAGCGAGCTTTTGTTTTATTAGTAAACAGAGGGTATTAAATTGATGTTATTGTTCTGAAATATGTGCTGAGGTGCCTTTTATTAAATGCTAAAGGACCGATTGCCATTAGCATGACAATTGGGTTCTTCTATGCGTATTATTTGGTCAGGTGATGGTCCAAGGTTTTCGCTTTTCAATGATTACGTTTTCCGGCATTCAATTGAACATAATATTTACACGACTCCACTTTATCGTGTGACATGACATATAATAGAGGAATTGGAAAACTTACGCCACAAGTTCTAATTTTAACATTTAATTAGCAAACATCTTACAGGTTTATGTGAAGTGCCATTTACTACGTACATTAAAAGCTTGAAACTCAAAACTTCACACTATACTTAAAGGGAGAGCTTAGAGTGTCAAAGTAATCATTTTGGGGTTAGACTATAATTGTTGGATAGTAAAATAGAAATACAACAATTTTAAATTGCTTTGCAAAGTATTGAAAACTGTACAAAATTTTGTTTTTTGAAAGCTGACCCCAGCCAAGTTCGTATGCAAATCCAGTTCTCTTGTACAGTTGAGATTTATAAATAAAATAAAACAGTATGCGTTTTTTTATGTGCGAGAAATGCAACATTCACTTTCGGCTATTTGCATGGCCATCACGCGGCGGCGTAACGGCTTTATTTATGCTCGTATACACACAATACATTACAGTTAACGTTTAAATCTGTGAAGGAGTCATATCCTCTGGGCATTAACCTGATGATTTTATAGCGTCACGTAAGGTGCATATTTTTTTATAAGAGTACACCCTTAGTACTTGAATATTATACTCATCGTTTGAAAAGCGAATTGGCTGGACAGACCGTTGCAATATTATATCAAATGTATGATCATCAGCAATTTGATTTGGGTTACAGTGCATTTGGATAGTACTAGACTAGCGCAAGAATCAGTGATTACACGAAATGTAGCAGAAAAACTTAACCAAGTTAACTAATTAATTTGAACAACAAAGTCTTAGAATACCCCTTTTTTAAGTCAATCGAGAAACACAGCTACCATTACCAATCCAGTTGCAACGATTACAAAAGATATGTTTCCTCATAAACAAATCTAGAATGGCGACGGCAGAACGGTTATGTAAATCAAAATCAATCGAAGGTTCTTTTTTTCGTTCGCCGAGAAGTGTCTCACGTTTCCAACTGATTAATAGTTAAATACCTAATGCTTGAAGAATAATTTAATATGCTCGTCAATGAATAAGAATAAATAAATGAAACTTTTCAAAAAACCTTAACTACTTAGTCACCTTTAGGTTTCTACTTATTAATCGCATGTATCTGTACTTATGTCTACTCAAAAAGGGATAGATGATCGACATTATTTTGTATGTACGTAGATTGCAAAATAATGCAAGATCTTAAAACAAGACACGATAATAAAAGACTGTATACTGATGAGGTATTGATAGTGAAACCGAATTGATTGTAACTAGCTGCCTACTTGCAAGGTAAAAGGCGACTAAGGGATTGGGCCTTTTATTTAGCAACTTTTAGCCACAGCAATACTACTATACGACAAAAATTGTTACACAATTTATTACTCTGTCCTTCGGAGATGATTGGTAAAAATCAAGACGGGAGTGTGTATGATTAAGCGTGTATGTTATATTGAGATCAGTATGTTACACACTTTTACTATTGTTACGATACGGTTGAATAATATTTACACGAGTCCACCTTATCGTGTGACATGACATATAATAGAGGAATTGGCACATTATTTGCTAGTTTATCTTGACGGAAAATACTAGTCGTAAATACATCTTTTGGTGTTTATTGATCGGTGTTTTCAACTCATTTGTTACTAGCGACGATGAACTCAGTCAATATGAAACTAACTATACTGTTAATAATAAGAATATTAGTATTTATAAGATTAATTGAGAGAGATTGTGACCCATCACCCAATAGATTCCATTCACTCCTAGTCCCTTAGTCGCCGACAACGGCAGAACGGCTTCAAGTTTGCTTCCTTTATATGTCCCAGCTAACAAGGGTCCTTTTCCCATTAGTTACTCATATAATTACCATTGCCCTTTAGGGAAACAAACGAGTAGTAGTAGAATTAGTAGTATACTACTACGGTAAGGGAAAACATCGTGAGGAAACCTACCTGTTCCCCGAACAGGTAATAGTTAGTGTTTGTAAATGGCGACATGGCTTACAGTCACATTGAGTACTGAATATCTGGTCAAAACGTGGGTTTGAGCTGGCTACAGAATTACTACCTAGTCAATTGCAGAGATGGCCACCTAAACCTCTGACTAACCTGCAAGAGTTGATCGTGAACGCTTTTGTCCTCTTTTTACTTGTATAAGTACAATTGCACTTTAGGGAAACAAACCAAGATGTAACGAGTTATCTAGACACAGGGCCGGCGCCTCGTGTAGTGAGGGTCATTAGGGTTAATGTTAGTGCGTATTACGAGGCCCAACTCCGAAGGGTCTTGTGACCTGATTATCGAACTCTTATCGGCTGCTTGGGAATTGCACACTTACGTACATTGCTTGTATTTTGGTTTTGTTTAGAATACACTCACGCGGTTACTGCAAATGTTTATATTAGTGTAGTATATGGTTATATGTTTTGAGGAATCGTTATACTGGTACCGGGCTGGTTAGGAATATAAATAGAATATGAAGTAGTAGTTGGCTGAGGTGTCTTACTAATTTGGAATAATCTTCTATATTTCAATTGAGTAATGGGCAAGGAAGTTGTCAATTATTTTCCATAACATACAACATAACAGTGTCTCACTATTACGTTAGTTCGCTAAAGATGACCAATTAGAAGTTCTATGTCTTAGGTTCATTTTGAATTGAAAGAAGTGAATATATATGTAGTCAGGAATTGTAACATTTAATGACCTTATATACTTGTTGTTATTTAGTCATTTAAAGCCCACTTTGGTCACATTAGCATGGGTCCTTTTTACTTCCCAGGCTGACAAAATTTTTTGAACTCATGACAATTAGTTAGACCTAAATTTTAGGCCTAATTTTTTAACAAGCCAATAGAAAGGCAGGTACTAGCATTTTACGATCCAGGCCTTTCACAACAACTGATCTAGTTATAGAATTGACCCACTATGTTTTTTAGCTTCGATCTAGGGTTTGAATAGTAATTCTAAGGCGTTTACTGCACAGTAACAATAGGCTAATCTTTTTGTAGAAACAAGATCTTCATTCAGTAGTTGAAGAGTAATGAATGTAAATTTCGTTACATCGTACGAAAACCAGTCGTGCGATTAGATACTCAATCACTATTATAATACATTCGCAACTTAACTTCTTTTTACTTAACTATCTTGTTAAGAAACAAGAATTTCAGTCATTTATTTTATCCTACTTTATATATAGATTTGTAGTAAAATTTTTTTTCGTATTATATAAAAACTTAATATATGCACACATTCTTGTCGAGGTACTTTATACCTCGGGGAACTAATATAACAATATTCCATTACATTAATTCGTCTTATTATATTATTCCAATTAACAGTTAAATCAGTTCCTTACATAAATCAGCTATAAATACATTCTCATATTATTGTAGGTATCTTAATACATATTGTTTATAATTTAAACCCTTATCTATAATTAGTATCATAATGTTATAAAGTAATGATACCTATATTTAATATTACAAGCGATGTAATAAGATTATGAGCGTTGTTATCATAATATACCTACGCATAACTATATTGAACTGTTAACAGATTTACAAAAGGTAACATTAATTCTCCTACCGTGAACCCTTTCGGCAACATAATTACAGCGAATATCTTTGTCCAATCAGAGTCCTGTTTACCCAGGTAATATGACATTCAACATAAACGTTGTTGCATTACTAACGTCCATATAAAAAATCCTATAATATTGATAAATAGCTTGATTTATGAAAGGGAAAATTAAGTACAAAAGTAGGATCAATATTCATCTAACCTAATAATACCGTTGTTTATTAATGTAGACGTCAGAACCATTATCCGTAATCAGAAGTTCGTAGAAATCGGAAATGTTTGCCCTTATCGAAACCACTTTTCAGCAAACAGTCCGCCTCTACGTAATAAGTTGTCTATTCCTAAGAAAATTATTATCCCTCACGATGTTTTCCTACACCGCAATATTTTCACTCGGCGTAATAAGAGGTTTTCTAGTTCAATGCAGTTTTTGTACTATGTGTGGCATTTGCCCTCGAATTCAATAGCAGTGCCCTGTTACACCAATTTTCATAATTATCAAGTATCTGTCAAACAATGCGTTAAAAGCGAAAGTCTAACAAGAAATGCCTGTACTCGCGTGTAAGGTAAAACGTTGTAAGACTGCCTGGCGGTAATACTTATTCTTATGCCTTTATTGTTTTGTTATTACATGAGTTAGTACAAAATAAATTAAAATAAGATTTTTAATCTCTTTGAGATGGTGGCTTGTTGAGTATTAGCTATCTAGAGTAAAGTGAGTCATAAGGTGGGTCAAGACCTCTGTAGATACGACGATGGTCACTCAAGCATGTGAATAAAAACGTGAAGAATCGTATTATCAGCGATGCTACTTTAAAATCCCCTATGTGTCAAACATGTTACTCAATAGTTGAAAAATAATGCAATTCTAAAATAATGGAAGTATAATGATTTTTAAGTGTGTTTAAGTATGACATAGGAGATTTTAAAGTAGGAAAGACGATATGTTTCTATCGTGTGTAAATTGGGGTATGTTTTAATGAATGGAAGACGGTATTACCCCGGTTCCCCCTAAGCAATCGCGTTACGCACAGTGCAAAATGCTTTAGTTCCCACACGAGGTACCAAACGCAATTTCATGGTGTATACGCCAGTGGCACTATTGTTAATATACCTACATATTTATATCAGTTTATTGTAAGAAAGTAAAAGTCGTTCATATTATTTATGTTCAATTAGTGAAAGTACCTTTAATATTAGCTTGACTCTACAAGCACTGCACTTATTTTCTAACCTTAATTTAATGCCAGATATAATTATGATTATACGTTAATCACGTAATCAGGATTTATACGTTAAGGTGTTGGCAACTTTTCAGCATTATTAAATTGACAACACAGATAGTAATGGTACATAATACCACAGTAATTTTTGACCTAGAAGATATGTTTCTAAATTTCGCTCCACATATTATGGGATAGAGGAAAAATGACTCATAAAATGTGTAACGAGTTAATCGTTCAATACGCAATCCATATAATGGCTCAACGACAGTGCAACGCTATGAAGTCATTAAAAGCAAATGTTGCAAGCCCTAAGTTTCTCATTTCCAATTTAGAAACAATCACCTCGGATCGATAAACAAGAGAAACCGTTGTTTTTCATCATAATATAAAGTTCTTGGGGCGTAAAACAAATGGATGACTAAAGGTTTAAAATAAGATGTAACTGACAGAATTTTAAAAATAGCCAAACCCTTGACATATGTACGCCAACGCAATGTATAATTATATATTAATTATTAATATAAGTAGCCCGAAAATAAATACAATAAAATTATTATCACGTAGAGATTGGTTACAGCTTCACATTATATCCTTGACAACATAGAACCAATTTTTTATCAGTTGGACACTAAGTTATAAGTTATGATCTAGCCGTAACATCGTATGCAAAAACTGAGGAATAAAATTTTCTCAGGTCGTTTTATAATAGCGTTTTAATTGACAGGGTTATAAATGAGTGCATGTTTGTGTGATCAAAAACTAAAATCTTCCGTCACGTACGGCTAAAAATCGTAAACTAACGGCCTTACCCCTGCTTAAATCTTCCGACCGCCGAGCAGAATGATAGCTAACTACCTCCCAATTAATCCATTTAATTATTATACACTTTGATCAATGTTAAATGAAGCTGAAAATTTTCATATCAGACCGAGTGCAGGTAATGATTAATATCTTAGTTCCTCATTTCCACTTCGCTTCAACTATTATAACACACACGAGTTTCTTACGCGTATTACGTTCATTATCAAATAATTGAATAATGAACGATACTACGTGGAATTCCTTCAATTATTATACAAACACACACTCATAATATAATATATATTTCGTGGACGAAAATAACCGATTAACCTTTTATGAGGGTCTATTATATATACTCACGTCGTTTAATCCCTTTCGGTGTAAACAAAATCTTGGAGAAATGAAAAGATCTTCTTAGTCAGTTATTAGCATGTATATTGGGGTTTTGATGCCATGCGGGATATTGGTGACAATATCGGTGGCTACCCTATTGCCCAATAGATTCAATATACCCCTACCCTTAAGACATGCCGCGAAGAACGGCAGCTAGTATGTATATTAATTTCCTTAATTAAAAAAGCCATTACTAATATATGCTATATTGAAAACTAATTATGAATGCCAACACGACTGCGTTAACTTCTTGATAGGTTCAATAGTATGTGTTAATTCAAGTATTTTAACATATGCCTTCCAAATACTGCATTAAAAGTAATTAAAGCCTTATTTATTGTAAACTTGCACATAAAATGAACAAGTGTATCCACCATAAAAAGAGTAATAATCAAAAACATGTTACTAGGAAGCGAATCTTCGCTCGTAATTCGAAGACATCTTTATGCATCGTCGTATCATTTCCGCCATATGAACATAAATGGCTTTACAATTGTTCAAGACGTAAGAATAAAAATATACATGGTTTTTTGTGACAAGGTTTAGTTCCATGCTATTCTGAGACGTAAATATAATGGTAACTAGAAACCTAAGGGACCGGATGTGTCTAAATGGAACTTAAGTTACGTTTAGAGTACATATAATAAGACTTAAACGTTAGGAATATGCACGTAGTTATGACGACTAAATACCTGAAAGGTCATGCCTGGAAAAGGGAAGAAGAATACAGTCTAATCAAACCAATTTAACAATTAATTAATATACATTTACGAAATGCGTTGAATAGTGCGGTGAGGGAAAACATCGTGAGGAAATCTACCTTCCCCGAACAGGTAATAGTTAGTGCTTGTAAATGGCGACTTGGCTTACCACCTGTCACACGTCGGTTCGAGGTGGCCATAGAATACTACCTTCGCAATTGCGGAGATGGACACCAGAACCTCTGACTACCCCGCTAGGGTGAATGGTTGTGAATGCGTTTGTCTTTTTTGTTTGTGTCTTTAATTAATATATCAATTGGAGTCCACTGCTGAATATAGGCCTCCTCAGCAAATTAACCTATTGTAGTATACGATAAACAATGTAATATTTGCGATAAATTATAAGACATTAATGCGTCATCGAGAATCGCATCTCGTCTTACATTACTTTGAACGTTGACATTTGACAACTATGTAGGTTAAGCACTAATAGTTAGAACTATCTGTCATCAACACGGTGTAGTATCGCAATTGAACATTCACCCTAATGTTATTCGACTAGTTATAATAAACATAAACTTACATTATCTTGTTAAATTGGTAGATATAGAATGTACAATACTTAAACTTGAATCTCTAAAGAGTAGATAAGGTAACATCAAAGACTATGGTCTGCTCTAACTTAAATTTTAGTATTTACCATTTAGCATGTTGGGTACTGACTATATTGTAAAAGGAACACTTTTAATAACTAAAGAGCGTTTGTAGATAAAATTATTCTTACTTAGGCCTCTAGCTACCGTGAAAGGTTTAGGAGACGAATAAGAGTTTAGGGATCAAAGGTCTCGAAAGGTCGGTGGGTTAAATATTTGTTACCAATATTTCTTATCTGTCATCATTTATGCTATAAATGGCGAATTACTGTCTTTTCCGAAAGGGTTTAAAATATATACGTATTAGTAAGTTTGTATGTGGACAATTTTAGGTTCTAATCGGCTTAAGGGCTAGCCAGCAGTCTTAGCAAGCTACGTAGTCACGCGTGTCTAAAACACATTCTCTTTGTCAACAGGTTAAGGACATGGATGCGGAGAGCCAACAGGCGGAAAAAATAAGCAGCACCACACACCTCGAACAGAAACTGTAAGTACCTTTAATACTGCAGTTATTGCTGTAGCAAATAATGCTTTCTAGCTGCCGTTCTTTTCGGCATTCGTTATAGACAAAGGCGGCAAAATTATGGCTCAAAATATCCAAGAAAACTGTTGCCTAGGTATTTAAAGACGTAAATCGTAGATTAAATTTTTCTTTGTATAGTTGATATAGAAACATTAAAGCAGCTACTTTCACAATATAGACAGCATAAACCGTAATAAGTGTTTCGTGTCGTATTACAAGCATCCGTGCCTACTCTAACAAACTTAAAATCTACTTCCATGCCCTTAAAGCAATTGTAATTATTCGATATCTAACCAAGATGTCACCGTAAAAGGTAAATTACGATTACGGATTCATTTAGATATTCCACTCGTATTCCGATATGCTACATAATTATTTCAATTAGAATATCAATACGGAACCCTTTGCCTATTTACTATGCGCCATGAGTAGCCTACATCTTCACATTTGTACATCCGCATTAGGGTTGTGCATACATTGCTATTGATCCTATACAGCCCAGGTTCATAATGTAAATATTGTATAGTTTCAGACGTATAGTATCTATATTATTCTCATCCCGCGTCCCGAGCTAGTCAAGGACTTAAAAATGAATTTCAACTAGCTTACGTTCTTCCTGGCATGTCGTAGGTAGTGACTAAGGGACCAGGGTAAAATGGAATCTATTGGGCGATGGAGTAGCAACCTGTTACCTTTGTTTTATATGACATCATAACCCAAAACTCCGAAAAAGTAAGTGATGGTTAAATGTATCTGAGGATCTATCCACCCCGAAAGGGATTAAAAGACACTGTGAATTTTAACATACTAGCCAAACCGTAAATAAAATTCTCCTTCCAGCCTTTCTTCCTGTAATGTTATAAAATATGAGGCAACTAAGGGTCAATAAGGGGTATATGGAATATACGGTTAGAAATTAATTCTATTTTTCCACACATATACATGCCCTTACTAGTTTGAGACGTGATTGTAATGCAAACTAGCTGTCATTCTTCCCGACAATTCTTAGGAGATACATAAGCGGTAATATGGGATGAAATGGAGTTAATGGTTGGATCGTAACGTATCTCCGATATACTATATCAATGCTATCCCAACTCCGTTAAATGAACCGTTAGTTAGTTTAACTGAGCAGATGATGTAAACAGGGATAAACAGCGTGATTATATACAGATCTATAAACCTACTCTGTATCCGATATACGCACTAACAGCAAAATCGATAAAAACTACAATTATCCAATAAACTGGATATCACGATCGAATCAAAACATCGTCTCATCAATATGATTGAAGCGTCGACTCAACCGTAACAAATAATGTGATCTAGCAGGTAAACACGTGGTATTTGTAAACAAACGTGATCTATTCCTTAAGACGGCGCTATCAAAACTTACATGCAGTATCTTAAATCGGTTTCATACATTCCCGAGGTGACAGATTGAACAAAAAGGTCCGAAGAAATTTTAATAGATCGGTTTTAAAAATAGGGATAAAAATGTTTATCCTGTTTAATTGATGAGTGGTAAAAGTCGAAAATTTAACACCTTAGATCTTATTAATATCTGAATTACCGCTAACTTTCATTCGTGTCTAAGGACATACACATACATATGTTTTTTATAGAAATAGGTAAAACGCAAATTCAAACAATAGAATAGACATACCGGTTTATTAAAAATAAATATATTCGTAAAATATAAATAATGTTTATCAAAATAAAGTAAATATTATTAATTAGGTCGTATGTTATTATTATTCTCCGGTAAACCATTTTGATTATGTCGGCGGAAGTACAACTAATGCAATTTTGTTTGCCAACGCCGCCAACCACAACCGAAGAAAAACTAAGTTGAATCTTTAATTCCCTATCTTCGGTTCATATCAATTGAAGATATAAATATAATCCCGAAGCGAATATTTTTGGCCAGTTTGACATCATAATTTACCAAACACTGCCTAAAAATTTTTGCTTTTGTTTTGTTGTTGAAAAACCATAAACAATTATATTTATATCTTCTTGTATATAAATTTTACCAATAGAAAAATTAACAAGAAATGAAGAAATAACTTCAGAACTTATGGCAAAATAATTGCGAGCGTCGCCTTAACACAGGCTCATCCCTGATTAACTAAGCGTCTCGGTATTTACAATTACCTTATTAGCTGACAGCGGAATTGTACTGCAATACTTGGAATAACATTTCATTACTACATGCATAATTTATCTATTTATTATAAATATATGTTTGTTAAATATTGAAACACTAGTCTATACAGTATAATATATCAGTTAAAAAGCAAATAATGATATGAAAATATTTCATTTATACTAGTACAGATGTAAGTACAAATATTTTCACCAGTATTAATTTGGATCACCGGTTCAAACTAGTCTTAACTAGCGACCCGCTCCGGCTTCGCACGGGTGTAAAATATATAGCCTACACCACTTTTTAATGGATGTTATTATACATATAAACCTTGCCCTTGAATCACTCTATCTATTAAAATGAACCTCATCAAAATCCGTTTTGTAGTTTCAAAGATTTAAGCATACAAAGGGACATAGGGACAAAGAAAGCGACTTTGTTTTATACTATGTAGTGATATGCGAACTCTCGGTATATCAGTATATATTTTTCCACTACAACTCAGAACTTAACCAGGTTGCTGTTTATGCTTCAATAAGAACTTCTATTAATAGAAATCTTCAATTTACTTTTATTTGGTAATCTTCGTAAGTCATCCATTTCATGGTTCAGTTCCCTTATAATAATTGACGCAATTGACTTATTATTTAAATAGTATAATTGATAGTTTTAACTCACTTTTTATTTGATTAATAAGACATCTCACTGAGTTTTCAGAAAATTTACAAAGATATAAATTTATATGGAGTTTTTTAATGAAAATAATTTAAAGCTTATCAAAAAGGATGATATGTACACCAAAATATAGCAAAGGTTAGTTTTGAGTTGGGATTGCATTATTTTGCTATGCAAAACAGTATGTTTTGGTAGGCGTTTAAACATAAGCAATTTTTAACAAAAGCGTATAAAAAATATACCAAAGCAAATGTAACAATTATAGTCCGTATGGACTACATACTTAATGCATAACGTTTATTCACGACCCTATATCAATCTATATTCTTACAACACACGAATACTTTCTCGTTCCATAGTGACATATAAATAGACAGAGCGATCCCTATTTTTATTATCACTTCCGCTTTATTGCTATTTATACACCTCTGTAAATACTTGGTTAAAGGTACTTTTAACGTCACCCTTTTCTCATTAATATTCAATTAAAACTGACATGTCCTGTACGGTGGAATTTGATTTGTATCATCTTTAATCTAATTGCATTCTTTAGATTTTCATATAATAAATGCGCCAACACATACGAGTATCTCATTATGATAATGCATATCTTCCTCGTTGTAAATAGAAAATTTTAATTATTAAACAATGTAGGGTATTCCAGTATTAACTGGTACAAAATACAATATTCACTTGTCGCTTTTCTACCCGACATTTCGCAGAAGCGACTAAGAGACTAGGAGCAAATGGAATGACTTAGGGATTGGAGTAAATGGACGATGTGCTAGCAACCTGTTACCAATATTCCATATCAATATCATCGTGATCCCAAAAGTTACGCTTAAGTTTAAAGTCTCCACTATTTGATCAAGATTGACAAACAAACATACACATCACACCCCTTTCAGAGGTATAGGCAGAGTTAACGGATCCCTTTGTTCCGATCCGAAAACCTCTTCATAGACATTCTTAGACCTCCTCATACACACTCGGTAGTTATAGTATACATGTGTTGTATATTTCTAGCTAAACATGATCGGGACAACTTGGCAACACACCTCACTGAACTACTAATCTAAATATAGCAACAACATGTGTCACGTCCATATCAGAAGCTTGTTAGTTGCTGTATTTTTCCTAAATACCTCGAATAATAATGCTGGAAGATAAAGCAGGCATTTTGCTTTGAAACTACGTAAAATGTATGATACACATTGTATACTATTCGTGTTTAACTGTAGTTAGAATGCATGCTCTTATTATCACAACGGGTATTCCTTAAAGAGTACGTAGTAAATAGTAGTAGTAGTAGTAGTGTTAACTATCAATACACAAAATGGCAGAATATACATACATACATACAGAGCACGCTTGATTCCCTGTAGAGGGGGTAGGCAGAGATCACCAACCCATTTGTTCCGATCTTGACAAACCACTTTCGCTTAATTGATTGACTTATGCATCTTCTTATACACACTCGTCGGATATAGGTACTTCTTGTCACTCTTTTACAGTATGGTATCTATCTGAGATATTGGGCCGGCCCCTACGTAATCACTCTTCCATTTTATCTACATATATTCGTTATCCAGTTGATATGATGAGAATCCACAGTGATTACTTGGGAAATAACGCTATGTGTCTAGAAGAATATGCGAATTACCTTACGATATTTTCCTTACATTAGTCACAGCCATTTTGTTGAAATACAATCAAACTATTTAAAGAACCCTGTACATTGAGTATGTTTATTTATGTTCGGCATTCTTCTTTTATCCAAAAAACGAAGCTTGTAACCAACAATTGACATTCACAAAATCAACAAACTTCCAACAACTGAATTTCAGTATCATACACGATACAATCAAGCAAATGAATTGTAATTATTGTTGTACATACAGTAAACTTTCATTCATTTACATATATAATACTTGTATTCTTTTATCATAATTGAAGACATTGGTCCGAAACTAATTAATCTATTGGCAGATGCGCTGACAACCTGTCGCCAATGTTACATATGGCATCTCAACAAATGTTCATGCTAAACAGTGACCTAGGAGATATTATCGTGTCTCCTAGGTTCTGTCCGTCAACAAGTGATAGTATATGTACATTGGACAGGCTAATATTTTGACAAGGATATATCTTTGTTTCCGTAAGCATGCATGATATAAATCACTTTCTACCCATGCGTTTTCATTCCTCATTGGAAGATAGGTAATCAATAAGCAAGTTTTAGTTTAAAGATTTGTATGCGCCTACCAAATAACTAATATAAATAAGAAGCAAAATTACAGGTAAGTATAATCGGCGCTTATAAGACTAGGAGTTTAAGGAATAATTTCTACAATGAGGTTACAATCTACCACCTATACTCCATACAAACATAACCACAACACCGTTATATAACCTAAAGGTATCATTATTAAGAAAAATTATATCCCCGATGTTTTTAACCATGATTTTTACCCTATCTTATATTTCTTAAAAAAATAATACATTGTTACTTATATTATGTACTCCCACTTATGAAACAAAAAAAACATACATATGCTCTTTATACTTTACCTATTCTGTCGGTACCATTTATATACTAGTATTCTTATATCTGTGTGTATATCTTTGAATCTCCCTTTAAGAACCTTATTTTACGAGTATGTACGTATGCTTCGATAACCTGATTTTTCTGAGTATTGTATCGTACTTATGTATTTACTTACGCAGTAAAAAAACTTACATACATTGAAGCCTTAGGCGATAGTTCTTGATCTCCACAATGACTAAAGCGCCAAGTTCGGTGACATCTAACTTTGGAGTCATTCACAGTAACTGCAGTCAACGAACCTCACTTTGGGCCTGATTAGTATTCTCAAAACCTCCTTATCTAAAGATGCGATCTCCTTTTAGGTACTAACATGTCTTAGGTACCCTAAAATGTTGGCCAAGTTTCAATTAACTTATCGCCAAGATGCCCTATCTTGTTTGCAGTAACACTTTAAATGCAATCTGGATCAGTTTGAATTAGAATAAGGTTGAACATATTAAATTTTTTGTTCCTTACCCAAAATATTTGCCTTACCAACATACATCAAGATTACAATCGCTCATGAGATGGTTAAACTACATATTGATCATTGCAGAATAAATAATTGGATAGTACAAAAAACAAACCTAATTAACAAATACTATTTTACCAAATATTTAGTCATAAAAGTAATCATTTACAATTCGTGTAACTGCATCGTCGTAAACTTTACAAGTATATAAAATTATGAGAAAATATCATAAACCATTTTCAATTATTACGCTATTAAAATAAGATTATATGATTAATATGCAGTATAAAGTTTAGTTCCATAGGAAGCGATATAACTAATCATATTTAACCAATCAGTTACGTAAAACCATAATCAATCAATTGTAAACAGTAATTTTACTTTCAACATGTTAATTGCAAATCGAGATAAAAGGAAAATTTATATAATACCGTTTCAATAACAATGAAATGTTACAATCTAAATTCTTAGGAAAGTACATACGTAATCTAAGAGCGCGCGTAATATAGATTCATAGATATACATTCACATTCACGCCCTTTATTTCCTTTCGGGATAGAACCTTAACCTTTAATATCTCCTAGGTCACTTTTTAACATACGTAATAGGGTTATGATGTCATATGGAACATTACTGATATCTCAGTAGTTACTAGCCCATCTCCCAATAGATTCCACATACGACTAATTCCTTAGTCGTCTCCTACGACATGCAGAAAGAACGGCAGCTAGTTAGCATTCTCTTTACGTCTGCACACGGGTCGATCGATTGTAAACAATGTTTATCAACAACAACAATTTACAAACTGGTATATTATCGCATAGTTTAAAAGTGGCGCTACAGTGATTGCGTAGCCCCTGAATGACACATTTGGATTGCGGTCGCCTTTGCTCACTGTGACAAAAAAAGTGGAATTGTAACTGACTGAGAAATGACACCATTGTTATGAATTTATTCAATAGAATGTGTCGCTATCGTTGCGTCACTAGCCAATTTTAATGGTTAATTTGCCACCAGTGACAAATGTTTGCGCATTGTTACCCGCTCTTTCTTCAGAAATATGTGGGGCAATGTAATAAGTTTGAGGCTTTTACCGGCTAAATTTAGAGCCTTTCTATTCATGATGGTTTTGGTCTCTTAAAAACAATAATATACTGGGATAGACAGCACTGGTTTTGCGCTTATGAACATGAAAACCTTTGTCTCCTAGCAATCGTATCAAGTTATATATGTTTTAAGAGACTACTAATGCATTATAAAATTAAATAAAAGAACTATGAATATCAGTTCCATTTGTGTTGCGTTGGTGATTCAAGCAACGACTGATATAGTAAAACGTCGTAATTTATTTTTTCTTTTAATATGTACGTAACCTTAACCGGGAATTATTTTGGTAACGTACAAGTACACAAAATATACGTTAATTGCAATATCTACTAGGAGAAAGAAGTGAAAAAACATAATATGCTCGTAATGGCAGAGTTTTTTAAGTCTTGTTCACTCATTTAGTAATCATGGATATGATACGTATGAAGATGCTTAACTCGTGTATATAGAAAATCCAAAATGTTTCTTACGAATGCCAATCTTTAAGATTTCCAATTATTATTTCTTACTATGTTTTTTGTTACGTACATTTAATTAATGATCTTTTATGACGCGTTTAACCAGTATGATCTAATTTAATTGTTAACTCAGCGGTAAAAAACATAGACAAAACCCATCCATCTATGATCGTACTACGCGTAAAATTATATGGTTTTTCCTAAAAGTAATCTTTGATTATGTGCAATATCATTCCAGGTACATCTATACCTCTTTATATTATATAATCACTTCTTTTTATTCATTTGGGATCGACCTCATAGTAACAACTTCTAATAACTTGAGCTCTATGGGATGTTCTATAAATAGTACTAATATCATGTGAATGATTGATGAAGCCTGAGAAGATTATCCTGTCACCAAACTGAAATGAAGCAAGGTACATGAACATATGTATGTGTAGACATATGAACCAGCATAAGTCGGGAAGTGTTATGACAGTATGTAATATTCATTAGCATCGACAAAAGGAACATCCCTTTTGTTCGTAAGGTTCATAGTGTTTAAGCGAAAGTTGAAGGTTGCTTGAACGAAAGTACTTACTGTGCAGTGAGTTATTGCTTATGTTTCCGGGTTATCTTATTTGGGAAGTAGATAAAGTTGTTCCGTGTTAAAAAGAAAGATTCCGTGTGAAGATTTAAGATATGTGAGCTTTTCTGAGATTAAAATAGAATTTAAATTTAGCTTATATCGGGCGTAAGAAATACCGTGAAGAGAACTTATAATTAGTGTCAAACGATGGCTTAAATATAGAGTAGAGTCCCTACTGTAAAATGGAAACTACGAGGATATAGATGAAATAATCCTAACAACGAAATTTTTATTTTTAAACATTTTAGAGTATTATGGTACTTCGTTTTATCATTAAGTATATTATTTTTAGTATATTATATATTACGGTGAAAGAAAGCATCTTGGGGAAATTTCCTGAACAGGTAATAATTAGTGCTTGTAAATGGCGACATTGCTTGCCACCTGTCACATTGAGTACTATCTGGTCAACACGTGGGTTCGAGGTAACCATAGAATTACTACCTCCGCGACTGCGGAGATAGGCACCCGATCCTCTGACTATCCCGCATGGGTTAAAGGCTGTGCACGTGTATTACATTATAAGTATATTTTAGATGCAACCTTTAAGGTCAAATGAGTAAGGCTATTGTTGTATTCCTATCTATCCTTTCGGGGATTATTTATAGCCACTGTATAAGGGAAAAGTTGATGACTCAATTTGAGTATTGTGTCCTATGTTTTTTCATCCTATTGTTGTCCAGAAGAATTGAAGATGTCTTGAAATGGCTTGTATGAGACAAAGAAAAGAATTGTCAGTGTAAAGTGTGAATGATTTATGAGAAAAGCTTTTGTTTTGGTCATCTTATATGACACCACTACACCGGTGCCTGTATACTGCGATACTGTTCTCCGCCTATCACGTTAAGTGCTGTCTATCTAGTGCTCATACGTAACATGCCTATGAAATTTCGGAGATAGGCACTTAATCTTTTGACTACACCCACTCAATAAAAAAGGGAGTGTGCATACACAAGTCATGTAGCGTATGTTATGTTATGCTTTAGTTTTGAACACACTTTTTAGTACGTACCAATGTATGAGAGTTTCTATAGAGGGTATTGTTATTTTTTACGCTTATAATCTCAAGAAAACAAGAAAACAAACAGTGCGAATTGGTTGTTGGTTGCAATTAGGTAATAATGTTCTGAATTAAATATATTCACGTACTAATCAATTTCTACGTAATATTCCCTGGCTTATAAAATAATTTATTAATAATTTAATATGTTCGTTTACGCGGGAGTATGCGTGCTTTTTTAAATATAATATAGATTTAAGAATCAAGACAATATAGAAATTATATTTTTTAATGTCAGAATCGGGACAGATGGCGGTCTGTGATCTGTGCCTATCCCTCTACAGAGAAACGGGCGTGATATTTAAGAGTTGAATGCTCAAACCTTATCTGTTCTTATTTTAAACTACTATCATAAACAACATTTCGATTATCACTTCCGATTTTTAGTGATGGGCAAAAAATAACCTTGTTACTCAGTTTAGTTGTTTTTAATTTCACGGGTCGACCTTTCTTGAACTTTTTGCCGATAGTTGAGGTCGATCAAATTATTGTAGCATCACTTTTAACGATATCATTTAAACTAGTGTTTACTTCATAATAGAATAAGACTTCATAGGATCATTATATTGATTTGTAAACCGCGTTCATCTCAAGAACATGCTTATTGAAATTAAATTACATTTCTGTGTATCCATTCACAGTGGCGTAAGAAGCGACTTAATTACTATAGAAATAATTATTTTCATATCGGTTGTAATGTGATTTAAGAGTTTTTATACTCAGGTGTCCTGTATACTCGTACTTACAGATCATAGACATAAATGTATATGCAGTGGACCTAGTTATTACGTATTCTGTGCTAAATTATCCACATCACGCCAGTTTCTCGACAGAGGGGAAGGGAAAGATTCAATCCAATCTTGATCTTGAAACTATTAGTCTTGATCTTGACAAACCTCTTTCGATCCATTGACATCCATGCACCTTCTCATACACACTCAACAGTTATTGTCACAATGTTTTGATCGCTGTATTTCAATATTTTTCAGATTCTAATTATAATATTTTTATTATATTATTTTTTCCAATTTCTAAGCTCTACCTACAGGGTCACAAGTTTTTCAACCGTCCTACTCTGCTGGTGATTAGTTGAGTAATCGTGAAGTATTATATAGGTAACTTGTAATCTAGATTAGTAGTAAACATACGCTAAGGAAGTATAAGCTATCAGGCAGGCTAGATTAAAACCGTTTAAGCCTCTAATGAGATCCAATATTGATACTAAAATTGTTGTTTTTATACTGTTTTCAATGTAGATAAATTACTTATATCCTATGCGACATAACTACATAATATTCTAATAGCGCAACTTTAATCTTTTTAAGGATAATATAAAATTAGTTTCCTTTGCCCGTCACGAACATAAATAAACTACTAAACAAAACATTTCTTAAACTACTCGACATAAAAAACAAACGCATTCACGACTATTAACCGTTGCAGGGTAGTCAGAGGTTCAGGTATCCAGCTCCGCAATTGCGAATGTACTAATTCTATGGCCACCTCGAACCCACGTGTTGACCAGATAGTCGGTACTCAATGTGATAGGTAGTCAGTCATGCCCCATTTACAAGTACTAACTATTACCTGTTCGGGGAACAGGTAGGTTTCCTCACCATGTTTTCCCTCACCGTACTACTAGACATCTCTAAAGAAACGACGTTGAGGCTATGGGATTAATGTTTATGGACGACTGTTAGGCTATACTCGATAAAAATTAGACTTGGTTGACATATTATCCTTAAAATAAGCCTTAGAAAGAATCAAAGAAAAGAAGTATGTGTTAGGGAATTATATAATAGAAACAATATATAGGAGTATAATAGGAAACCGTATTAGGTAATTAAACATCGAACCTACACCAGTACCTTGCATATCATCAGGCTAATCATGAAGTTATTGTTCAGCCATGCTTTCAATCAGAGAAAGTTATGCTCCGCGCAGTTATTATCAACAGTTAGGTGTTACTTAGGTTTTATAAGCTTCCGGTATAAAACTCACTATAAACGGTGTTCAGTGTTAATCTGGGACGTAAATAGAAAGCAGTTGTGTGCTTGATGTGTTGTAAGGAACTTTGCATTGGTAGTAATAACCATACCAGTAATTATTCCCATATCTTTAAAAGGCTCTTACGATAATTCAGTCCTTATTATAAGCTTTTAATATTTTACTTAATTTTCACAAGAGATAAGAATTTGTACTCGAAAAACATACTCTACACGACTCGTACAGGGTAGTTGAAAGTTCCCGAGTCCATCTCTGCAATTACAAAGTACTAAACTTATGGTTACATCAAACCCACACACCACCAGATCAGCATCCAGCATGACTGATATGATACCCTACATTTATTTGATACTATTACTTGTCATACATGTGCATTTTCGACGGTACCAACCATTCGGGGTAGTCTGAGACTTATTGTCCACCATTAACTAAGTTTTTATGATTGTCTTTGTTTACTTTTCACTACATAATCAATATCCGTCGGGACAGGTAATCACTATTGCCGAGAAAATGGCACGATTTTTACTCCTCACCGAACTTGATATAATTCATTGATATTACCATAAACCAATGACCCTTTCTAACCGACTCACCTACTTTTCCAAAGATGGTCAAGTCTCGATTTTATTAATGCAAATGACCGACACGTGCCAATATAATTCTTGATGGTAAGGACATTAAACCCATAGTTTGGTCAACGACTGTCATACTCTATTGTTTACCGTTAGATGTTTGCGGTGCGAATGACAATGACTAAGGGAAGTGATCATACGCTAGATTTTGTGATAAAATCTTGTTGATAAAAGGCTAAGGTACTTAAACTACAGATATAAACATTCAAATATTTTTTTCCGAGGTCTCTTCATAGATAGTAAAGATGTATGGATGGAAAGCGAAAGTGAAAAGCAGTAAAAGATCTCTGAATACCTTCTCTGTGAGAATACGCTTGTTATGTTTTTATGTTTCGAAAATATATATGTAAATACCATTTCCAACTAAAATTTTTAATAAAGATCCGCATGGATGTCCGTAAAACAAAAGTGTTTTGTTAAGTTCGGATAAATAAAAGGGATTCGTGTTCTGCATACTACTATTACTTTCAATACAAGATATTATAAATATTAAGTTTCCAGTCCTAGTCATGGACCTAAAAAGAACGCTAACCAGCTGCCATTCTTACCGACATATCTGAAGGAGGAAATTCAGGAACTAGGAGTAAATGACTTATGATGGTACCGTATGACATAACCCTATTACTACAAAGTGACTTAGTAAACAGCATCCTTTCTGTGAGGTTCTGTCCACTCCGAAAGGAACCATCGGAAGTAAATGCATATGTATGTAAAAAACATTCTAGTAAGAAGCAACAAAGGGTTGAGAGCAGTAACTTACAAATGTCATCGACTGTTGTACACCGTTAGATGTGCACGCTATGAATGACAATTACTAAGGAAGTGAGTTTCCTTTATCTTAGGCGGGGTGACTGTGCTTAAGAACCTAACAACCTACGTGCGTTGTGTTATTGATCAAGTATTAGGATGCTTGTCTATTGTTAGGTAGCGTGTTTATTAAATAGATCCGTCACGATCGCTAAGAGACAAAGGGAAGATGCACTCGTGTATATCACAATAACTTTCATAGGCATTCATACTAGTACTCCTTTTTTCAGTATTCAGTCGTTTATTGCATAGTTGTATATACGAGTACATAAATATACATCACGGAACCCCATTTGTCCCGATCCTGACAGACCACTTTCCCTTAATTGACATATATGTATATATTATATATACATGAGAAGCACTGAATATAATTTCTAGGGAAAAGGCAGGTTTTCTCACGTTGTTTTCCCTGATTCAAATCGATAGGATGTTCATGAACACAAAGAGCTAATAGATATCTTATACACTGGGTGTCGAGTGAAATAATTCTTAAACCGAAAGATCAGTTTTTATACCGGAATTAGTGTGTAAATTTTTGTAGATACTTCTACAGTTATTCATGCTACATTATTAACCATCTTCTACAGAAATTAAAGTGTCATTTTCTTTACAGTATACTTCTTAGGATTATGACAACTGATTTCTGTAGTACTACAAGAATGTTTGTAAAACAAGAACATAATTCAAAACAACTACATAATTTCATAAATAAAATAGTTTTATTCCTGTAATTGTAAATATAATGTTGATATTACCAGGATATTACAATAGCCGGTATGTGTATTGTTATTAATAGACCATATAGTAAAATATTTAATTTTCTCCGGCGGGGAAAATGCATTTCAAACACGTTAAGTAGTAAATATATACACTTCACGCCAGTTTCCCTATAAAGGGGTAGGCAGTGATCACGGATCACCATCTGTCCTGTTTGTCCTGATCCTGACAAAGCACTTTAGCTTCATCGACACTCATACACCTCCTCATACATTCGGTGGTTGTATGTACTTTTAACGTCACCCTTTTTATAATTATGTGATGTTATTAAGTAATGTTATATGGCAATACCTTTATATTTACGACCCTTCGCATCTAAAACCTCAGATTAGGAAACTACTTGACCACATTTACATAGAAAACAGTGTCAAGGTAGGTTAATACATTAACCGTTAAAAAATCAGTTAATACTCAATTTCATCACATCGCACTATACCTACACTCCTAAAAACGCTGTTTTTAAAAGCTCTTGAATCGCTACAGCTTATTTTAAATAACCTTTCGATTCATTAGTTTGTTTATTGGCTCATTCTTCATAAAAGATTCCTGAGTACTTTTCAGAGTACAAACCTTGTATGTTGTACTGTGGAAATCTTAGGCTCATAGGGTCCCAATATTATGGTCAAAAGTTTCTTTGTAAGCCAAACGACTTCAACTTCAAACAGTCAAGCCAACGTCTAACCAGAAAAGGATAATAATCTTTTTTTGTACACGAATATGACTCATTTTACATTGCATTACAAAACCTTAGGCCGTATGTGGTTTCCACAATCGGAGGTTAAGGAAAATGGTGTTCTGAGCCTTTGTGCACGATGATTTATGTTGATATGACTTTTTCGTTCCAAGAAATGATTGGCAACGATACATAAGGCTCAACAATTCACTGCAGGTCAAGTACTCTAAACCGCAAAGACTAACGCTGATGCACGATTCTGATAAGGATTAAAGGTAAATGCGACGTAACTAGCTGCTTTTTTGCTGATAACCTAACCTCAACAAGAAAACTTTCGATGGAAAATATTCTGTATAATAATATTCTGCAATAAATGTGTGAGAAAAATACATAGCAATGTATGTAAAAAGCTTGGTTTGATTTATTCCTGTTATTAATTTCGTCTAAATACTATTCTTTCTCTGAGATGAAATGGTAAGTAGATACTGATGAAATCTACTTACCATTTCATCTTATAATTTGTAAGAAATGGTTTCATGGCAACAAATACGGAAGTTGAAATATATATTTTCACTACTAAGAGTCACAAGGCTAAACAAAGATTTTAATTATCAGCCGGTTCCATTTTATTCAAATTGGATCCAATCTAACTGGAGGAAACGAATCAAAACTACGTTAAGGATAGCACTACTCTTTCTGAACACGGAACCTTTAACCGCCAGCCCATCACCACACTTACATAAACCACAGAAGTGCTAAACACTAGTCAAAGAGCGGAACCGGCAAGATCATCAGCGGAACAAAAGCCAGCCACTTGAGTTGACGGCGACATAACAATCAGTGTTATGGAAATCACTTTCCTTTCTTTCCTATACCGAGTTTTACGACCCATGAAGCTTCGTCTTTATTATAGTACAGCGGAACGTATGAAGACAGTTAAAGCTATGCTACCTTTTTAGATGAATCTGTCATAGAACTTATCAGAGACCCAAGGCTAATGATGCGTTTAAGCATGATCGTTGTTGATTAGTAAGAAGTCAAATTTCACCTTTAATGGCAGCAAAAAAGACGAATTTTGACATTTTTGAGGCTATTGCATGAACATTAACAACTTACTGAAGTTATATTGAACTAATTCTGAGAAAAGGATTAGTGGATATGAGCCCTTGGGTTCTGAACTGAACTCTAGACGGCAATGCTAATATTGGTGATCAAGGAGATTTTGTCAACATATATTCTTAAAAGGACAGATAGCCGTGAACTATTTATACTAGTGATGAACATTTGAGTTCTCATTGCCCTATTTACGATTATTTACCGTGTGGCTCATATGCCCACCCAAAATATATTTTCCTTCGCTGTCAGGTGCTATCCATGTCTATTTCAAGCGTATTACTATCGTTCCTCTTGTAAATATTGGGGCCTATTCAAGTGGCAACGCTATATCAATCCAAAATATCAATCCATAACAAAATAACATACGCATTCACTTGACCTACTGCTTAATACGTATGTCGATTCGATACATTTTGATTTGGATAGGCTTAGCTTGTAGCCCCTTTGTTAAGGGCCATGGTCACTCAATTTCGGCGTGTTAATTCGTCATATTACATCCGTAGTTATTTTCTGATCTTTTCATTTTTGAGAGTCATTCAGAGTATTTTCCGCTCCGGAGCACGATTAGCAACCTTGAACTTGTATACCATTGTAATGAACGTCCACGCATCAAAACGTCTTGAGGATATTATTGCATTCATTGAAACAATGTACATAAAATATTTGATAGTGTTACACGTGGGTCAAACGCACGGATAGAGGAACGATTTCAAATTATTACTTCCATTCGTCCATTTGAAAAAAATCCTTGTTAAATTTAAGCATATTTAAATGGTACCTACAAAAAACCTCGTAACCTTCGCTTGATTATCATTCATACCACTACCGTTGGCATTCGTATTTTATGATACATGCTATATTGGTGACCGAAGGCCCCCCTTTCCTAATATATTACATTTCCATTTACTATATACTAACTTCCTACGCCTTTGCCTAGAAAAAACAGCGTGTCATTTTTCTATTTACCCCATAGCGCGAAAATAGACTACCATTTAATGACTTTAATTATTTCCCTTTTGTTACAGACAACGAACAGTAAGATGTTCGACAGTGTTGATAGTGGGTTTGGGCTTATCGCTGATCGCTCTGGCTATCTACACGTCGGTACTGGTCCTGACAGAGTATCGAACCCCCAGGCCATGTATGAGTGAGGAATGCGTGGGGACTGGTAAGTACCATACAAAATTTGACTTAGTAAATTAAATATATTATATAATTTAAAATTGACTATCTAGTCAACATGTGGGTTCAAGATGGCCGTAGAATTACTACCTCCGATTACCGGTTGCGGTGATGGAACCTCTGACTACCCCGCAAGGGTCAATGAAGGAGTTTGTTGTTTGTCTTTTGACTTAGCAAAAATGTATGTAGCTGCTTTATTAATGGAATATCGTAAGTGGTTACTCGCTAAAAGTTTATCATAAATATGTTTATGTGATAAGTCGTCCCATAAGTTAACGTGTTATTTTTTCTTCATGGCAGCTTCTATAAAAACATTGATTTTTCACATCTTTCTCTCCATATATGCAAACCTAGTTATTTTGTTCCTATAATAGTTGATTTTTACGACTACTTTACGTATAAAAATCTTCTGGAATTTGGAAAAATTGTCAACATCACATCGATGCGATGCGAATCGAATAATAATACGTTACCGAATATTGTACTCTACAGATTTATTTTCGTATAGCTTTACCTTATCATAAGGTCTCTTAGGATGTCTTTGAAAATATATCACTAATAAGTTACACGTTCCTGATAATATGCACTCATACGTGATGACATGAGCTATTAAGTGTCGTTAGCAGATGCCGAGGAAATTGATTCGGATGAAAAAGCCATAATGGATACCATTTACATCGCAATTACATTAATTATGGAAAGCTATGGGTGTTTGTTTGTTGCGTAGATGGGTAGGGATTTTCATAAATACACAGTTTTCCTATTAAAAGATTATAGGGGATATCGCCTTTTCCATGTAACTACTAAAGTTGAGTTTAAATGTCCTCTGACGCTCTCCACTTCTATTAAAGTTTAATTTAAAAGTGCTCTCACGTTCGATGTTGGAAATATATGCTTCTTACGTATATGTATACATACATACACATCACGTCTGATTCCCTGTAAAGGGGTAGGCAGTGATCACGGATCCCCATTTCTCCCGATCCTGACAGACCACTTTCGCTTCATTGACACTCATACATTTTCTCATACACACTAAGCGGTTACAGGTACTCATAACGTCACCCTTTTTCAATATATCTTCTTTTTGATTGTCATATGTCTTATTGCGTTGGCCCCTACGTAACCGCCTTTTCTTCGTATGTGTGTAATAAATCAAAATATATTATTTATATTGTATTTGTCAAATAACACAAATATTTGACAATATATCTCGTAGTTTTCTTCGAACTAGGCCTTACAAACCTTAGTGTCATAGGTTTAAACGATAGCTAATTGACTAATAACTAAATTTAATTTTTCATACAAATAACTCCTATTTAATTAATTACCATAGAGTAAACTCGTGGCGCTAAGTCATTATCAAAAGAATATTGAAATTCATGTCGTTATTGCATCAACACCTTATTCATGCTCTATCGATTTAACTTACACGAGTGTAAACAAATAATAAAAATTAAAAAATTTAGTATTAAAAAATAATAAAAATCTGAATATTGTTAAGGATGCTGACTAGCTGTCGTTCTTTCAGACATGTCATATATGGCGCCTATATATGGTTCTAGAGCCTCTACCTAAATAGTTAAACACTAGGGCAAAAAAATAAAATGTATAGGATTCGTTAAGAAAGTGACTTACCAAATGAGTATATGATTTTGCGTTGTTTTGACATTTAAAAATAATTCCCACTTGGCTGGGGCACAAGGCTTAATTGGACTTTATATGGCGAAAGCCTATAAAAATGTCTAATATTACATACATATATACATATCACGCCAGATTCCCTGTATAGGGATAGACAGAGATCAAGAATCTCCATCTGTCTCGATCCTGACGACTTTCACTTTATTGACACTCATACACCTCCTCATAAATACACGGGGGTTATAGGGAGGTACTTGTAACATCACCCTTTTTCATTTTGGCGTCTATCTGACTGTCATATATCCTGTTGGGCCTGCCCCTACGTATATATTTATTCCTTTTTTCTATGAACCATATAAATGTCATCCCAAGTTTAATAGGTACCATTTGCTTATGAAAATAGTTAACATTATTGCATCAACACTTATTAGTAATGCCCTATCAATTTACCTTACACGGGTATAAACAAATAGGATCACTATGACAAAAATCCGAGTACCATGAATAATAAATGGAGCAATGAGTGCGCAGATCAGTCGATTGTGCGCAGATGTCATCGTAAGGCGCAAATCCACGGAACGTGCAGTATTGTAATTAATTGGTCATTATGCATAATTTGAAAATATTGCGCAAGTAGGAAAATGCTCTAAATATGTTAACGAATACATTGGAGGAAAATTGAGTATGTGATAATACGTGTATAATCCCGTATTGAAACGTGGATAGGTCGCAAACTAATTAGTAGTCTTTCTTCACGGTGTTAACATGAAAAAGAAATGATGTGAGATAATAATATTCGGTCAACTTTAGTATTACTAGCGGAGTGACAATGGCTGATTATGGAATATTAGTTATATGTTCTGAACCTCAGTAGATTATATTTACCCTCTCGTCCCCTAGCCGCCTCCTGTCCGATAGAACGGCAGCTAATTAGCATTCTTTTACGTCCCTTACTAACACAGGACATTCATTACCTTGGTAGTGAACGCATTGCCTAATGTATTTATTCCATTAACCCTTAGCCCCTTACCTACATAAGAATGTCACCTTACATTCTATTTACGCAATAAATCAACCATATACTATTTATTTATATACTAAAATATACTTAAAACCTCCATCCTCTTTCCAGCATCCAGAATAATATCCTCTCTGAACCGAGACGCGGACCCTTGCAACGACTTCTTCGAGTTCTCCTGCGGAGGCTGGATCAAGAACAACCCTGTGCCAGAATCTTCCACCACATGGGACCAGCTGGCGAAGCTCAGGGAGACCCTGGTGACGGACTTAAGAGAACTCTTGGAGAAGAATGATAAGGAAGATCTGCCTAAAGCCGTCTTGAAGGCGAAGGCTTTGTACAGGACTTGCATGAATACTAGTAAGTATGATTTTTGTAGACATACGTATGTATAATACACTTGAAGCCGGTTTCCTTACAGTAGGGTGCCCAAAGAACATTGATCCATTTTCTTCTTCGAAGTGTGAAATAATACTAACTTATATACAGGAAACAATAAATGTTGAGAGGAAAGGGTAGGGATTACACTGTCTCAGACAAACCTTTTAATAAAATATTTTTTAAAGATAAAATTCATTACCATTTGAATAAAACTGCTCTATCGTCTAATTAATTAATATTATGTATAAAGGTTTGTTCCACTTCAGAAGGGATAAGACAAGACAATAAATATAGAATAACACATAACTAAACATTAACTTACGAGTAACTTACGTAAGACTCAAATAACCAATACATCAATTTTGCAGCCAAACTAGAAGAGAAAGGAATAGAACCAATCAGGAACCTTTTGAAAAGCATGGGTCTCACTCCCTATCCCCCTACTTCTGGCAGCGAGAACTTCTCGTGGGAAGCAGTGGCTGGTACCCTGCGGAGGAAGCTCGGGATAGCTGTGCTGCTGTCTGTACAGGTGGCGGACGATGTGAGGAATACTAGCCGGAATAGAGTTATGGTGATTATTCACGTTTATTGTTTGTGTATAATAATATTTGGACTTTATTACACCTTTTGAACTAGCCCCTTGGTAGGTACATTTAAGACTTGTGATAAAGGTACTAGTCAACGTATTTTTGAGAAATATACACTTATTACATCCGGATAAATACATATGTATAAAGAATATATAATCGACGATCAGACTGGAAAGCAGAAGAAAAGCGTAGTTCTTAACTCTGCCTCCACACCGGGAATCGAACCCGGGTATATATCTTGATTGTACGCAGGCTGTGTCCCACTTACTTTTGTTTTTCTTATTTTTATATATCAATGGTGTTTGCTGGCAGTGTTCTTGCTCCAAGTAACTAGTTTAAATAGTACGT
Source organism: Leucoptera coffeella (assembly GCA_030578115.1). NCBI lineage: Eukaryota > Metazoa > Arthropoda > Insecta > Lepidoptera > Lyonetiidae > Leucoptera > Leucoptera coffeella. The sequence continues at coordinate 131,220 of JAMBLF010000894.1, forward strand.
GATGTATTTTTTTATCTACATGACAGGAATGATGCCATTTTTAAAGAATAATCTAACAATAAGTCAATATTGTACTATATTTTAGATATCGCTAACCGTATCGGATTAGTTAATACTATGAAAGCTAAAAGTGATTCAGTGTAATTACTTCATATACGTTATATTATATTATGCGAGTGACTATGAGTGTATGTGTTAATTACCATAGAACAATAGTATTAGCTATCCTTATTTTTTTCTTACTCCCTTCTCATCTCCCTTTATATTTTATACATACTTAATTACGCCAGTTCCAATATTACATAACACCTATTTATACCTACCATTCCATCACACTTTTATCTAAAACCTCATGGCTGAGGAAATGGACCTGTTTTCGTGTGCTCTGAGCGAATTCAATTCAACAGTAGGATTATATATAATTAGTTATAAGAGTGATATATAAAAAGAAATTAGTTATAAGTTTTTTTTTATATTATAATTTAATAAGTGTCTTACTCGATTGCATTAGGTTAAACCTGTAATAATCGATGTTTGAGGAAGAAAGAATAAATAAATAAATAATTATAACACTTCCTTCTCAGGTAGAGCAAGTTTCGCCAGGATTCAGCGAGCGCTACCTTCTGCAGCCTGACAAGTTTTCTCACGAACTAGCACAGTACCGGCGCTACATCATCGACGTGCTCAAGATAGCCGACCCTGAAGGCAATGCTGAGGCTTTCGCTGAAGATATTATTAGTCTGAGTACTAGTTTGGCTAAGGTTAGTATTGTATGGTCTGATAGATGTATTACGGTATTGATATATTGTTTTATGTAGAATGGAATGTTAAACTACAAGTTTTAATACAGCAGATCATAATTAAATTTTACATAATGATACACGGAAAACAATATTTAAAATTACCGTGATGTGATAAATAAATAATGAATGATGATTAATTACCAAAAATGATAGAGATGAGATAATTATGTTCACTTGTTACTTGTATATGTTGTGCCAAATTAATTTTCTCGCATATTTTCGGGTAATAGTAATTGAACTTAACGTTATCATGTATAAATGTGTATTATGCATTGGATAACAAAAGGTACCTCAATTTCCCCCGAAACCAAAATTCAGATGATAAAATCTTGTACCCGTTCTTTGACTTTATTCACATAAATTTCCTTCATCAAGGCGATGACTCCGACCGAGGTGCGCAGGAGTGGCACACATCTGTTCCACGAAGTGTCCGTGACACAACTCGTGGAAGGCAACTCAAACAGTCCACCAGAATGGAAAAAGGTAAGTGCTTAAACAACCACTATATACCAAAAGCAGTATATACACTGTATAATACATGCAAATGCAAACGTATTTATTAATTATAACAAAACTCTTTAAGGGCATTCAGAGCCACTCTTGGCCACTCGCAAACCGATTTTTCCTTATTAATCATTGAACAACTGCAGTCGGCAGCTCAGTGAAAGTTGAAAATACAAATAATTATTTTCGGCTGAATATTTAGTTAGTTGTGATGCCAAATTGGCTAAATATTTTTGCTTTGGGATTATATTTGGATCATCAACTGGAACGAACCGAAGAACAAGGAATAGAGAAATTGAAGCTTTGAAGGCTGGCGGTTGGCATGGCGATGGAATAACAAGAAGCTCAAACGCCGTGGCATCAGTGTTTGTACTTCAGCCGACATAACCTTAGTGTGAATGGCTTAATAAAGAATTAAAAAATATATATATACAACTGGACAGATATTGCGTATTTCAATATTCTCTCACCGTAATCAACATCGCACATGAACTCATTTACATTGTCACCAGCCATCTGATACTGTATTGACAAAGGACAAACGCGTTCACGACCATTAACCCTTGCGGGATAGTCAAGAGGTTCAGGTGTCCATCACCGCAATTGCGAAGGTAGTAATTCTATGGCCACCTCGAACCCACGTGTTGACCAGATAGTCAGTACTCAATGTGACAGATGGTAAGCCATGTCGCCATTTACAACCACTATCTATTACCTGTTCGGGGAATAAGTAGGTTTCCTCACGATGTTTTCCCTCACCGTAGTTCATATTCCCAATCCATCTGATACTGTAATGCTTATGTAATCCTATTATAATTTCAGCAAAACTGGAGCCTGTACTTAAAAAAGGTGTTCGAGGACACGAATGTGACTTTGGATCCACACAAGGACAGAATAATCGTGATGGACCTGCCCTATCTGCAGAAGTTCGCTACTTTGGCCTCTACCATCCCACCTGTGAAACTTGGTAAGCACTTAATAAGTAAATTATATTATTTCTAACGTATTTACTGCCTAGCCCTGTGCAGGAAATCAGGCGTTATGAGTATATAGGTATAAATAACCTACGTATCGGGGTAGATCGAACCTTGGAGACACGATTATATCTACTAGTTAATCTTTTTGCATGAAAATTCATTCGTTGGGATTGCTATGTTATTTGGAACATTGGTGATAATTTGCTAGCCCATCGTCCAATTGATTCTATTTAGCGCTTGTCACTTAGTTACCTCCTATGACATCAGGCAAAAACCGCAGCTGGTTAGCTTTCTTTTTACGTCTCTTACTAGCAAGGGAGACATAATAATAATATCCTTATGTTGAATAAAAGATTTTCATTTCATTTCATAAGGTACATCTAACATGACTCTTTTTCAATATCTCCATTAAACATTCACAGAAAGGTTCCTCTGGTGGAGTGTATTCTCAACCACGGCTCCGATGACCCTAAACGCCTTTAGAGACATGGGCTTTGAGTTCTCCAAGGCGGTTTATGGGCTGCAACAGCGCACGCCGAGATGGAAGAGTTGTGCTTCCAATGTCAATGCCAACTTTGGTACGGCGCTTAGCTACTTGTATGTGAGGAGCCACTTCAATGAGACTAAGAGGAAGAAGGTAAGAAAAAGGATTGATGTTAATAATGACATATAATGCTTAAAGAAAATAAAGAAGAAAAACAAGAAAGAATGTATCTTAAACCATAAATCTTATTAAAGTTAATCGAGAGAGTTATGTCGTAGTTAGTCACAAAATCATCATCCAACATAGTAGTCGGTGTTCCAAAGAAAATATAAGTTTCGTCTCTGCGTATATGTTTTCAAACACTTCGTGTAAGCATACCTACAAATTAGCGATCAGCTAATTAACATTCCTAACCAACACAGAACATGATCATGCTCATAATTATCATCAACTATCATGAATTTATCCCTTCCTTAACTAATTAACTTTCTCAACGCGACTACAAACTCTCCCACTTCTATTCTTTCTCACTTCTATTAAAAACCTTCTTGCCATTTCAGTCCATAGAAATGATAGAAGACGTCCGCGAGGCCTTCGCTTCAGTGGTCCAAAAACTGGACTGGATGGATTCTACTACCAGGATGAGAACCCTGAAGAAGCTCAAGATGATCAGGAACTACGTCGGATTCCCTGCTTGGCTGCATAACAAGGAGAAATTGGATAGGCATTACCAACATGTGAGTATACCGTGGTGAACATATATATTTATTTATTTAAAGGAAACAAAACAGTAACAAACCAGTTAAAGATACAGTAATTAAAAATATGTGCTTAAATAATTAAGTTTACTACATTAAATATGTTTCACTGAGAACAAAAACAGACAAATTATAAAATAATGATAGCAGATTTATACCTAAATAAACCAACTAATAATAAAACTATATATAATAAACATATAACTCTATGTTGAACATTTGTAGATTAGAATAAGTGTAGAACTATATGAAATTTAGTTTTGGATGCATGATTTGGTTTTATATGTCAATGAACAGAAACTAGTTTATCAGGAAGTAAATGAGCATCTGTGATCTCTAGCTACCCCTTTGGTGGGAAACGAGCGTGTATATATAATTTGTTATACTTAACCAAAATGACTTTATTGATAGTTTTGAAAGCTACTTAAATTAATTAATAAAATAAATAATAATATTATAAATTAATAAATTTTAAGCTACTTAATTAAGTTGGTAACAGACATTTTCTGTACTTCGAATATAACTATGCATGTATCTTTTTCTACGAGATAGACATTACTAATGCTTACGTTGGGCGACAAGAACCATTATGTGAGATTCTTACTCAACTTCCACTAATCCTATCTATTTTTTCTATACTTAGGTAAACGTGATCGAAGGTGACTTGTTTGGTACGTACCTAAACGTAACGAGCTTTGCCGTGAAGAAATCTTTGGAAACTCTGCGATTGAAACCTGATAGAGATCGGTGAGTTACATAGCAAAAATTGTTATGGTACTGCAAACTATTATAAACTTTTACGGTGGGGTAAAAGTACCTTAAAAACCTACCCTAATCTACCTAACCACCTCAATAGATAAGTAATAGTCAGTATCTATGAATGTGTAGTGGCCAATGAATGACCTTTTGAGGGATGACTTATTGTTATCTGACGGAGCGTAAGGGGATGATACTCGTGATATATTAAAATAAGTATTTATTCGAATCTAAAAGAAAAAAAAAAGACAATCGCGTTCACGACCATTAACCCTTGCGGGGTAGTCAGAGGTTCAGGTATCCATCTCCGCAATCGCGGAGGTAGTAATTCTATCTCGAAGCCACGTGTTGACCAGATTAGTTAGTACTCAATGCGACAGGTGGCAAACCATGTCGCCATTTACAAGTTTGGGGAACAGGTAGGTTTCCACACGTTGTTTTCACTCATCGTACTATTCGACGTATGTCGTAACAAGACTTCTTATATTTAATTTTACAGATGGGTCGCGACAGCCACCACCGTGAATGCATTCTACTCAGCTATTCTCAACTCAGTCAGTAAGTTATTCCTTTTATTTCTATAGCAATTATCAATTCTGTTAATATACGACTGTGTTGAATGCAAACTAGCTACTTTTCTTAAGTTACATTGCTCTAGCTATACATCCTTTGTACTGACCGATTGTTTATTTTATGTTTTAGCGTTCCCCGCCGGGATTTTGCAGCCTCCATTCTATGGAAACGGAATAGAGTAAGTGCTTAGTGTAAAATCTAAGGCGTAATTCGAAGGGATTCTATTTCGTAACAATAAATTGTAATTTTAGCTGTTTCTAAGTAGGTATTTCATACATATAGATACACACATGATCACGGATCCCCATTTGTCCCGATCCTGACAGACCACTTTCGCTTCATTGACATTCATAAAACTTCTCAAACACACTCGGCGGTTATAGGTATTCTAACTTCATGTATTTCCTCAATGAAAAAGGGCTGTATTCGTAATTACATATCAATATAAATTTAAAATAACGCTTTCCTTATTTTAGTTCTTCTATCCAGCAAAAACCGTGTTTTGCGCTATTACTAAATTGGCATGCAGAGAATAATGAGAGCTAAATTAATCGCATTCTGTTTTCGTTCAGGGCGGTGAACTACGGCAGTATCGGCGCCATTATGGGACACGAAATCACACACGGTTTTGACGACCAAGGTAATGAAAAAATATAATATAAAAAAATTACAAGTATGTTAAGTTAAAGAGTGGACAAGAGGTTAGATTTCAAAGATACTTCACATCTATTAGCCATTTAAGAAGATTTTGATTATGTATAAATTAGGGTTTTGACGATCAAGGTAATAATAAGATAAAATATTTAAAAGAATGAACAAGTCTTAAGTTAAAGGGTGGACAAGGCGTTAGATTTCAAAGTTACTTTCCATGTATTAGCCGTTTAAGAATATTTTCATGATGTATAAATTAGCGAAAGTGATCTGTCAGGATCTGGACAAACGGGGATCCGTGATCTCTACCTAACACTACAGGGTATCAGGCGTGATTGTTATGTAACATATGTATGTATGTATAAACTATCGACTAACTACCAGGAAAAACCTGTAGTTTTTTAGTCGCCTCCTATAACATCTCGTATCGACGGGCACTGATTCTATTCTATTTAAGTCCTAGACAACCACTAACAAACCAGCATGGTAAAATAAATACCAAATTATATCATTCATTTAGTCAATAACGAAGTAACATATAACTACATAGTATAAAACAAAGTCGCTTTCTCTGTCCCTATGTCCCTTTGTATGCTTAAATCTTTGAAATTACGCAATGGATTTTGATGCGGTTTTTTTAATAGATAGAGTGATTCAAGAGTAAGGTTTATATGTATAATAACATCCATGAAATAGCCAGAAGTGCGAAGCCGGAGCGGGTCGCTAAGTAAGTGTAAGTGTATATAATCACGTGTGTATTCGTATTAAAGGTCGCAGATACGACGAAGAAGGCAACCTGAGTCAGTGGTGGTCAGCGGCCACACTAGAGCACTACCACGCTAAGGTCGAGTGCATTGTGAAGCAGTACGACAACTACAGACTACCCGAACTGCCTGAGTACCCTGTGAGTTCACAATGTGTAATAATAAGTCAAATCTTACTATCCCTTTTTGGATATATAAAACATGTCTAGTATTATCAGTATTTCCAAATATAGCTAAGTCTTTCTACAGCTTTACTCTATACTAACAATCGAGGTTGTGATAGCTGTTTTTCATTTGATTAAGTAAATCCTTTAGTAATTGTTTTTTTAAGAGATTCGCGATATTAAAGTTAATAAGTTAATTCCTTTTCTTTATTTACGTAAGAAAAAAGATATTTTAGTCGTCGTCTGAACTTTGTGACGAAGCTCTCCTCTCACATTGGATGTTCCACAACGATAAACACACCAGTTCTTTAGCGAACCTTTATCTTTAAGTAGTTATACGGTAAAAGACCGTCTCAATACTGACGATGTTTAAACATACCTACATCTACAAAAACCAACACATACATACATATGTACATACACATCACGCCTGATTCCCTGTAGAGGGGTAGGCAGAGATCACGGATCCCCATTTGTCCCGATCCTGACAGACCACTTACGCTTCATTGACATTCATATACCTTCTTATACACTCTCGGCGGTTATAGGTACACCTAACGTCACCTTTTTTCAATATAGCGTCTATCTGACTGTTATACGTCTTATTAGGCCGGCCCCTACGTAACCGCCCTTCCACTTCACTCATATATATTCCTTTTGTCAATCTGCTATCATTCATCCGCATAACATGTCCAAACCATCGAAGCATGCTCTTCTCAATCTTAGTCACTACATGTTCTTTCAAACCGCAACCTTCCCTTATCACACTATTTTTAATTCTATCATTCAATGTCACTCCTAACATGCTTCAACGTTAAAACATAATTTCCTACAAAAACCATCACGTTACATATCTCAATCCACAGATCCAAGGCTTCAATACACAAGGCGAGAACATCGCAGATAACGGCGGTCTGCGAGCGTCCATGAACGCGTATGAGCGGTACGCGGCGAGAGCGCCGTCGGAGGCCGCACATACTTTGCCGGGACTGCCTTACACGGCGCGACAACTGTTCTTCATTGGATTCGCACAGGTAATTTATTTTTTTAACTCTTTATTGTACACAAAACACTTAAACATTATACATTAGTGATGGAAAACTTAATTGTTATGCACAATTGGCGGCCTTATTGCTAAAACAATTTCTTCCACGCAACCGCAATGTAGATGTCCTGTGCTAGTCTCTAACGTAAGAATGCTAATTGGCTGTTGTTCTTCCCGGCATTCGTAGAATCTATATGTCGATGTGTTAGTAATCTGTCATCGATGTTCCATTATGACATAGCAACCCCAATATTCATGCTATAAAGTGTTCTGACAGATATTATATCGCCGAGGTTCTGTTCACACTTAGACACTTAGATTGCCATCGAATCACTAAGACGAAACTTTCGGAGTTAGAATCGGCCTCTAAGGGACTAGGTGTAAATTGAATTAATTCGGCGATAGGCTAGCAAACTGTCACCTATGTTCCATATAACATCTCAACCCCATCGAATAAAAAATGACCTAGGAAATGTTATCGTGTCTTCCAGGTTCTATCCACTCCGAAAGGAATTACGAGATGCCAACATGCCTGTATGTATATGAATTTCAGGTTTTTAAAACCTATTTTAATTTTCTCAGGTCTGGTGTGGAAACGCTACAGTCGGAGCACTCAAGTCCAAAATCGTGGAGGGGGTGCACAGTCCCAACAAGATCCGAGTCATAGGCAGTCTTAGTAATTCTAAAGAGTTCGCGGATGCCTGGCAATGCCCTAAGGGCTCGCCAATGAACCCCGAACATAAGTGTGTGTTGTGGTGAACGTATTGTGATCTAGTTATAAGTTGACCAAAGACATTTATTAGAATAAAAAATTAAACCATTTTGACGAATTAATACCGAAAACCACCATTAGTTGAACCACTTAGAAGAACTATTAAGAACCTTATAACTGACATTTGAATTCCGCGCGAAAGAAGGTAGTTGCAAAAAGTTTCGATTCGGTCTAAGCGATTCGTTGAACCGAATGCTGTGACCATATTCGATCATCGACTTAAAGTTATTATTATCTACATTTCGAAAACGAAATTGATATCCTATATCCAGATAATTAATATAAGTAAACGATGGCTTCAAGCATAATATTATATTATTATTAACTTTGGTAAAACTAGGGCAAAATTAGCAATCTCAAATACAGATACAACTTAAAATTTTAAATCATGTCTAAATATAATAACAATAGAACATAATAATATAAAAGATTGACACTTTCTTGTTAATCCTAAGGTGCGATACGTATAAATACTAAATTCGCCGACTTGTGACTATAAATATTACCTGAAATTGTATAATTAATAACCTAGGATATAAAATTAGGTTCTGACTATACAATAATGTCGAATAAGTTACCGTTAGTTATTACCCTATTTTAATGAAGGTACAAGTCATTAACACGAAATAGTCTAATTAGATGATATAAGAGAATAATACCAACATTACAGAATATCTAATAGTAGTAAGTTCAGGTAAATTTAAGGAAAATCTATATTTATTTTATTAAGTATTTTATGTAATATGTAGATGTGACAATAAGAAATAATTCAATACCACACAATTACAGTTACCTACTATACCATAAAAAATTCAAATACAGTTTTTTTTAAATTAGTAATAATATTCTATATTTAAAATCTATGTACAAAATATGTCGACTTACTCAACCATTTGTATTTGTTATTGTTTAGAATCTGACAGTAATAAAACTATGATGTCGTAAGAATAAGATTTTTTTCACTAAATTAAGTCATTACATTCTACTTCTTACCAGTGTAAATATGACTTAAATTATATAAATATTATCAATACTATTAATGAAACGCAGGAAGTTTGATTTATATTGATAAAAATAGCTCTTTTAAAAAGGGCGCCACATAAGTAACCATAAAAAAAGCCCTTTAAAAACGAATCTCAGAAAATTGGTAAATTGAAATGACGTCAGTTATTTCTCGAACCAATAATATTATAACGATCGATAAATCATAATTATTATGTAAAGTCGGAATATACTTAATAATAAATACTTATTTATGTTAATTTCTTGTATCCTATAGACATACGTAAATATAAATCATGACTTAATAAGAGTGTGTTGCATTTTTTCACTTTTGTATTGTAATAAAATGTGATAATAAATATATGAAAATAATGCTGGGTTTTCATTGACCGATACTATTTATACTAAGATACTTTCCTTCTCACCAAATCGTAAGAAGTGATTAAGAGATAGGAGTTAATGTAATTTGATTACATATCTATCTTTTACCAACTAATCTGTATCGAACCTTTCACAACTATGTTACATAGATCTGTAACATTCAACACATACATACATATATTCTCATCTCTACGTCCCCCGGGATAGGCCGAAACAATCAATCGCCCCCTGAAACCATCCTGACAAATATCTCTTATTCACTCAGACACATTAACCTTCTCAAATATTTTCTAAAGTGTTCAAAACATTAATATTCATAATATACCTACTCTTATAATCATAGCTAAAGAAAGACTATTCTTACTGCAATAACAATAGTTATAACATCCTTCAAACATTCTCAACTCTTGTCTTATCCCATAATCAACTGGAGTGAACAAAATAAAATACGAAACAATTATAAGATCAAAGTAAATATATTTATACATAAACATTAGGATTTCCTTACATACTGGAATTGGTATAGCGGCGGTGCAGCCTTAGATCCAGGCCTAATTTTCTTGGGCTTCAAAATCTTGGCATCTTGCAAATGCCTCTTTAGCTCCATCTTTTGTTGGATAACTGTCAACTCTTTCTCTCTCTCTATTCGTTTCGCTAACTCTTTGTACATTTGCTCTTTTTTCTTTTTCATACTCTCTGCAGTCTGGAATGGAGGAAATAATAATTATTGGATTTTATCATCTGTACAAATTTTTATTTTATTAGTTACGGCACAGATAATATAATACTACAGTACTATAGATTACGGATAGGTTACGGCTAGCTTAGTACTATAGACCTCCTGATATTTTGTCCATAGCCTCAGAACATGAGTGTAAAAAATAGTGAAAAAAATCCTTACATATTATTTTACTTCAATACAAGACACAACATCTCCTCAATCAACTTTAACATAAATATTGAGGTTGTGAATACTTCATACGTAATATTATACATGGTTGCTAGGCTATATACCTCCTCCGATTAGTAGAAAATCAATCTATCAATCTGCCTATATCAGTCCACTGCTGGACAAAGGCCTCCCCAAGTTTACACCACAAAACACGATCACTTGTGGCCCTCAGCCAACCACTACCAGCGACCTTTTTCAAGTCATCGGTAGTGGGAAGGCTAATTATCAGCCTACAAACTATGGAACAAACATTACAAAATACAAACCTCATCATCAATTTCCGGTAACTGTAGTTTGTCTAAATCCGCAAGCCTAGGGCGGTTGGATCGTCTGCCAATCAGAGCAGGGTGGGTGTCCAAGCGTTTCGCCAGGTCAAAGTTCTTCACTTCGTCTTCATCAACGAAAAAGGTGTGCTTGTTCGGTGTAGCCTCTGCCACGTCTGTCATGTGTAGTTCTGACTGAAAATGGTAACAAAATTTTTACTATGCAGTTAAAGTAACAACTTCAATGCGAGCTGAAGAGAAGCTAAAATTTTAATTAATTGTAATCTCCCTAAGCCTGGCCAAAATGTACTAACTAATCCATTTCAGCAAAAACATAGTTCAGTATTTTCACAATCATACTGGTGCAGTAACAAAATATAACACTTTTACTAGTCCAATAACATATTCACACCCTTGAATGATTCTACTGAACTAAGTTTTTTGCTAAACGTAATTGCTACTTAGGATCTTGGCTTGCCTTAGGACAGAACTGAGAAGACGGGGGGTCATAGAAATCTATTGGATATATAGCTAGCAATCTCTTATCAATATTTTCAATTTGCTAAAAAATTTAAATAAAAATTACTGAAGCAATTGAAACTAAGTCTGAATGTATTATATAGTTGTTTAGTTCTTGGTGGCAATATAGGGACTACATGTTTAATTCGATTCAAGTTCTAATGCAACAAAAAATGAAAAAAAAATTAAAATGTATTACTATAGTTTGCTTACCTGTATTCTGGCTATCCTCCTTGATTCAATAGTTCTCTTCATGTTGATGTACTTGAGGTCCTGCGTTTGCATCAACTTTATTTGCTCTGCACTATGTTCTTCTGGTTTTGTCAATTCATGATGTTCCTGTCAGAAAAATGAAGATGAATGATGAAGAAGTCAGAAGAATGATGGTGTTAGCAAACTAAATTAAAATCTTATATACGTAACACATACATCACTATTATAAATTTCCGAGAAGTCAGACATTTGCATAATCAGCTCAACATTTGCATAGTTCAATTTTTATTAGACTCAATGGCTCCCTTGAATCCATTTGTTAGCCAGATAGCCGGCACCTAATCTGTAAAAGTGATAAACTGCTACACCACTAAGTTCCTAAGAAAATACACAAGTATTTCATATGCTTCACAACTTGTGTGAATAAACTCCCTTATTTTTATTGTAGCTGGGTATTCAGAGGCTTGAGTGCCGATATCCCAAATTCTGAAGCCATGGGTCACTGGAAGATCCCATTTCACTATATAGACAGCATCCAAGTGATAGGAAGTGATGCATAACAAGTCATAAGATCACTTAATATAAGTTTATTATAAGTAATGTAAGTAAGTAGTTGATCATTTATGTATTTCGATTTAACGAAGTATTTATGTCTGTTAGAACATTGCAAACATAACCTCAAACTTACCCCCTTCTTCACCCGAGAATTAATCATGTGAAAGTAGAACTCATCAGGATTTTTGTCCAAAGCTCTCTTTCGCAGTAATTTAAGCGTTTCACCCTTCTCATGATAGTCATCAGCGCGTTTTTTGTAATCTTTTTTCTTTTCTAGTAAGCCAAGATGTTTTCTTGATTCAGGCTGATGTCTTTCTCTATGAGTTTTCTGGTTGGCTTTTGCAGCCTTTTTCCACGATGACATTGTTTTAATTTAAGATGCCACTAATATTAACAATAATATACTCAATGTTTTTTAAATAATCCACTAACTGAACACAAAATTCGTTCAAATAATAATCGTCCACATTGTTTTGGTTGATTTGAATTTGACTGACTGACTTCGACTTCACGTACTATTTCTACCATCAGTCAATATAATCAATATGAATAAAATCGAATTGAAATTATATTGTAACTGTGATAATTATGTGATATTATATAAAACGATACTGTGATTTAACTATTAAAATTAAGCAAATTTGAATAGATGGATATTTTTTATTGTTTCACGCCAACAATGTTCGTAACGGCTTTTATTGATATCAATATTAAATATATGAATCGACCTATGGTTGAGTGCTCGATGTATTGACCCTGTTCCTTGTAATATAAATAGCTCTTGGCAATCGAAAAACGAGGTAGCTGAACAATTCTAAGGTACTGAAGAAACCAACACCAAGAAACATATTCAATACACCGCCCAGGGAAGCTGAAAGGAAAGAAATCAGTTAATTTTTCGTGCTAATTTACTACCTTTTTCGGCTCTTTTTCTCAAGGGACAATTATATGTCTATTTTACACTAGTCTCATTAGTACTATGTGCGTCGACACAAAAGGTTTATAATACAAAATACCCTTTGTTAACAGAAATAATTCAATTTTATAGATTGATCACTATCATAGTCACAAATGTGGATGACAATAAAGTGAAAGAGGATTATCAGGATTACGATAAATGATGTTTCGTCATTTTGACGGTAAGGTACCGTTGTTTTAAAGGGACACTTACACAGCAGAGTAAACCAGGTTTCCGTCGCATGCCTCTGGAACACGTGGGAGCCAACTTCTTGCACTTTTATGCTTAATAATACCGAACTGGCGTTTAGGTCGTTCCTGCAGATATAAATAGGTATAATAAATATCATTAATCAACATGGAGTGGATCAGCCAACTTCTAATATAATGAATTACAACACAGTAGACATAATGGTGGCTACACAAGTCTTTTTGTGCTCTGAAGGGTTTGTTAAATAACATGTCGTAATGTTTTAAAAATCATTCAATCGTAGAATATTAAAAAACAGCATTTATCTAAATTCATAACACGTCACGATCGTGTATGCAAAATTATAAGCAGAAACACAAACAGTCTCAAAAACATATAATATAGGTACCTACTTACATATTAATATCAGCGGTATACTGATATACGTCTAAACTCCTTTGCTTTACTGAAATATAGGTAGTTGTCAAACCACACGGCGTAGGACAGTCGCAGGATTCAAAGTCTGAAAAGAATAGTTTCTGTAGTTCCATAATAGTACAGGACTGAGATAAATAGATAACCTGACTTTCTTACTGGCTAGACGTCAGTGTGAATAGCATTTAAAGATAATGAAGTTTCCGAGGTATTCTTGTTCACTCCAAAAAGTAAGTACAGAATATATTTTTATGAATTTTGCAATCGTGTGTTAAACCTTAGTTTTTTTATTATTTATTACAAGAAATATTGGACCGTATTCAGTTAGGAACAGAAGTTTCCAGAACTATAGAATTTGTATATCAAGTATTGTATCTTATGTGCTCTTTTACCTTTGAATTTCCTTATGCAAACTAGTTCAGGCAGCAGGCAAGGGCGTAAGGGCAGCGTCCCCTCGGATTGGATGAACGTTTGAGTTGGGTCCGAACAACCACAAGAGCGACTTGCGCATTTTAACTGCAAAATACATTATAATATACTTATACATTCACGTCCTTAATCCCTTTTGGGGTGGACAGAACCTCGGATATATGATACAAGTATCTCCTAGGTCACTTTTTAGCATCAATATTAGGGTTCTGATCATATGGAGCGTTGGTGACAGGTTGCTAGCAGATATGCCTGGATAAGTGGCAGCTGGTTAGTATTCTTTTTACGTGACAGATTAGCACGGGACAAATAAGTAATAATACACTTATATGAAATGTAACTAGTTGCGTTTCTACTCGGTATGTTTAATGCGCGATATAACCAAATACCTTTTCAAATATCGCTCCATACTTATATTATTAGGTAAGTATATAATAAAGAAAGTATATTTATTCACTGCTTATATACGTTTTGACATAACACTATACACACTTTGGCACAACAACAATACTTAATAAGAAGTAGGCACTTGATGCAGGGAAAATTTACATAACATATAGAACTCATTACAGAGAATACTTACTTCGCAAAGGCTCTTGAAATAGTGAGGGTCCTCTACACAATCGCTGTTGACCAGTTCCTTTTCAGTGTTCTTAATCACCCGGTACGTGACTAGACCGAAGTAGTAATATCCGGGCGAAATTCTGGTTGAAGCCATCCAACCTTTACCCGGATATTGCGTGAGAAACTAAAAAAAAAACATGAATAAATACACTACCAACAACACCATATGTAAAAAATATTTTTAAATAAAAAAGGAAACAACTCCGGATGCATATCCAATTTTATTTAGAAAACAAATAAAGAATAAAGAATAGCTAGTGGACAAAACCTCCTTATACCAGATATACCTCCTGGTTTACTTAGCATCAGCACAGATATATGAATACGGATTGAATCGGAAAGTATGGTAACTAGATCACGTCTACTAGTAAGGGCCATACATAATGATCATTACTAAATATATAAAAGACAAACGCGTCCACGAACATTAACCCTTGCGGGGTAGTCAGAGGTTCAGGCTTCCGTCTCCGCAATTGCGAAAGTAGCAATTCTATGGACGCCTCGAACACACGTGTTGACCAGATAGTCAGTACTCAATGTGACAGGTGTTAAGCCATGTCGCCATTTCGTTCGGGGAACAGGTACGTTTCCTCACGATGTTTTCCCTCACCGTATAATTCGATGCATTTCGTAACTGTGTTTTCATTACGAAAATGTACATAGAAATTCATTAAACTTTATTTCCATTAATACATGCCCAAGCGGGATTTGTACGATGCGTTCGATTACTAAATATATCTTACAGTATATCCTATTGGTATTTTGTACGGATACTTCCAAGCGATAATAAGATGACGAGATGTGATGTATTTGCTCTTGCTTCTTTCACTGCAACAAATATGATTAATTAAACGTTTAAATTAAAACAGGTGATTAAAAAAATATATTTAAAGTAACGAAAAATTCTTCAAAACTTTCATTCTCTCGTACTTTATGAATGGGAACTGGGAAGCTACAGATGCTTATAAGTCATTAAAGATTATTGTGGCGATCAATGGTTTCTACCAAGTGCAATGAGAATTGAAAAAAATATCATTATGTTACCAACAGACATTTAATAATCCCCATGAAATATAAAATCACGAAATTAGAAATATGATATTATACGAGTATATCATGTGAAAATATAGTTATTACCTAAATCTGGGCCCGATGACACAGCAAACCCCAAACCTAGTAATATGCCTCTCCATTATCGACCTGCAGTCTATCAATTGATGCTCCAGTTTACAAAATATTGTTATGTCTGAGCACTGTAGCGAATTCTGCAATAAAGCTTCTACAAAAGTTTTATTGTTCCTATCTAAAAGATCCTGAATCATTGATAGTTGTTCTGCGGTCGGCGGTTGATTAGATAACAGCTTCTTTAGGGTTGCAAAAAGATTGCTTCTGCCTTCTATAGGAGCGTTTCTGAAATTTAGAATATCAATGAATGTAATACCTAATTATTACTACACAATATTTTGTAAAAATCGATCCAAGGTGAGAGAGCGTGACTTCCCGAAATAGCAAAGGTAATAGTCAGAGGCTATAGACAGTACTTGGAGACAACCATCTTAACTTGTCTTATGTCAAGTTTGACACATTACGTGCTCACTATTTGGCGAAAAGTAATAGGGAATGAAGGGCTCCATCACATTTACCTCAAGAAATAATTATACGTCAAACAATATTCTACAATTTACGGCCTCGTGAATCTCTGTTAATCCTGGCCGAACCTACTGGTATCGTTTACCCATAATCATGCCATCCCGTATTTACTTTCATAGTAATACTTACACTGCGGATGTGCCTTCAGATAGTGTGAGTGTAGTGTGTCGTACTATGAATTAACAAAAATTGTGAGGGTAGACAGACATTTGCTGAGACTAAACCTAGTCTTCCCGCGACCACGGCCTATGCAACTGGGTCGAAACGTCGGGCAAAATAAAGGAAATCGGATAATATCTTTATTAATTTATCGCGATATGACCCGGTCTCTCATAGTAAATAAAATGATTATAAATCGCGAGTGTTTAATAATAACTACTTACACATGGTTCAGTAGATCCCAAGCCACGGCGCCGGGAGGATAGCAAATGGCAAGAACGGGCATCGCAGCTATCTTGGACGTGTCTTTCAGGATTAGTAAAGTGGGCATTTGGGTAAAACGACCCCAGAGTACGGAGCACAGAATATATGCGCATATAGCCGACACTGAACAGGTTATTGTCCAGTATATACTGTAAATTACGTCAAATATAAAAATAAGAACTATATTAGAATGTCTATGCTGCCTATGTTAAAGTACCTATGGCTACGGATACAAGTATGAATTTCAAGTGAGGGAAAACATCGTGACGAAACATGCCTATTTATAAAAAAGGTAATTGACAGTATTTGAATACGGTGGCAAGGTTTACCACCAGTCACATTGGGTACAGGTTATCACGAAAAAAGGGATTTCGAGTGGCTATAGACCATTACTAAGCTCAGCAGGATACGGGTCAGTATTCTAACAACCCCGAAAGACATCCCATAAAGAAAGACTAATTGTTAACATTCTATTCATTAATTCGACGTAGCTCAGTTGTTTGGGGCTTGACTTTGTATCAGTGAGTACAGAGTTCAAATCCCACTTAAGTATGTACCAATTTTTCTATGTACGATTTCGTAATAAAAATACATTTACGAAATGCATCGAATACTACGGTGAGGGAAAACATCGTGAGGAAACCTACCTGTTCCCCGAACAGGTAATAGTTAGTGCTTGAAAATGGCGACATGGCTTACCACCTGTCACATTGAGTACTGACTATCTTGTCAACACATGGGTTCGAGGTGCCCGTAGAATTTCTACCTTCGCAATTGCGGAGATAGATACTTGAACCTCTGACTACTCCGGAAGGGTTGATGATCGTGAACGCGTTTGTTTGTCTATTGCCTATTACCATTCCCAGATTACTTACCGATCAGTGTTGTACGACGAAGTAAGGTATTTAAATCCATGTAAGCTTGTACATTTCAGATATTTCACCACTGATTCAGTGATAGCATTCTTTTTCATTATAAGTAAATGTTTTAGTATCCGTTTTCACCGAAGACTTGCTACCTATACAAAGAGGATATTATAATACATATTTACTATAAATTACAAATAAATTAAGGGTTTAGGGGTACAATGTATGTAATCCACTGACTGACTATCTTTTCACTTGATACGTTTCTTTTTACCCAGATCATTAGGAAGTTGGGCATACTCGTATACTACGTAATTCTTTGTACCCAGTTAGACACCGTAAACTAGTATAGGTAGACTTACCTTTTAAATATCCATTGTTTACGTTCAGTTATATGTGTTCATTTTAAGTTCTTGTAATGTGAATTATATTTTTATTATTATTTATTTCAAATCTTTTTACTTAATCGTAACTTCATTCTAAGTAATAAAATACACTTGAGTACTTCACCATTTTTTTAATTTCAATTTTTATATTCGATGTGCTTACAACTTCAGTATATATTTTCATCATTCTAAAAGCTAAAATAAACTTCAACTAAGGTCCTATATTACAACAATAAAATTTTACTTTACATTTCGAACCATAATTTACAATTTCCGTGACTTACACAAACCGACATTCATTACACAGATGTTATCATTCAATAAAGGTTATTCACGCGGTGTCTGTTTAGCCTGATGTAATTTCAGTTCCCACCCTGAAAGGGTGTTATAGGTTACACGTGTTTGTATATCTCCCTATACCTAATATAGATAGTGCATTTACATGACAACACTAACCACCACATATCTCATTATATTACGTAAAGTGTATATTATGTAACACGGACGACCTCCGTGGCGGGTTTGTTTAACCACCTGAACGATAATCGTGAGGTAGGTACCGGGTTCGATTCCCAGTGGAGGCACGGAGGTCTGGTTGATGATTATGTATGCTATATATGTATTTATCTATATATAAAGTGTATATATTTCTTAAATATGCGTTGACTAGTACCCTTAACACAAGTCTTAAACGTACTACGCAAGGGGCTAGTTCAATTGGTGTAATGATGTCCAAATATTATTATTATTAAGTGCTGACTAGCTTGTTTTTGATGTGGCCATAAATCACTTACTCCGCCATTGTAGACACGGTCAGGAGTATTACTGACTACTCCGTAAAGGATGATGGTCGTGATGCGTATGTTACTAACGCACTCTTCTTAAATATCCTGAAAATTATGTTATAGAACGTTCTGATGAATTTTGTGTCATATTCCTAGATTGTTGTAAACAAGGTTTAGTTATCTATCTAAAAAACAATTTTATAGTAGCCTAAAACAAGCACTGGAAGCCGCCACTCTATAATATTTTACGCGGACAAAGCCAGCCATTACAATTATTTATTTAGTCAGTTAACTAGTCTTTATAAAAAATATAGTTATAGTCTCTGAGTTGCATACATTGCCAACGCGGCTTTAGATTTATCTAATATTTGCATCTTTGTATGATAGGCAATTAGTTGTCAGATACAAAAAGTAATGAAATGAGGGCATCGGATACCTATTAATTGTTTTCAAATAAATACACGTGTAAATCAACATTCTTATATTAATGATGAAATAGGCAGCATAAGGCTGTCGCTGGTTCTAATGTCATTAGTCGTTAAGTGATTATGTGATCATAATCCCCAAATACATAAGTATGTGAGTCACTTATTCACTTGACTATATAATTTATAATTTTTTTAAGAAATTTATAACCTTACGATTCTTGTTATTTCCTGGTTACATCTATACACAATTACTGATAAACTTGTCATGTAAACGATGGATACAATTTGGCCGTTGTTTACATACATTCCTATTATGAAACTGGGTACGAATGACACATCCTCGTCGTAACACATTTTGTTCAAAATTAAAGAATGCTTAATAGCCTTTTATTAAAACCATAATTTTCAATTATCCGCCAAATCTTTTTTATTATGTTCATTTAATTTTACGCCATTTTGTATATCTCGTAATAAGTGAAATAATCGTTCATCACAGATTCATGACATTGAATTGACATAAGTGATTTTAAAGTAAACATTGTTGTTTTCAAAATTGTGTAGTAAAAATCGAAACTACTATTATTTTCCCCAAGTTGTTAATTTTTGTTAAATTAATGTGTTGACAATTTTCACCATGTATTCGCTCATAACTTTAATATACATTTTATTTGCAATTTGCATAGTGTATCCTCCAACAGAATTTGTATCAGCAGGTTTAACTATAGAAAAGATATTTGATGGCTACCTAGGGTCTGAAAGTGCTGATTTTATTTCGTATCATGTAAAAAGAGTACTTATAACATGGGTGGTGCATGCTATACTCCCCATACTCTATGTTAATTGTTTATATTTAGCTAGTGATACACCCATGTGGTTACCAATATCTGTCTTCTGTATATCAGTGTTTTGTATAGTGGTAACTGTAGTATTCTTTTGGAGATTTTTCGCGAATGAGTGGCATCCAATTATAGTTGCATTACAGCCTTATGTTACTCCAAATAGTAACTGTAACACAGTCGCAAGAAGATTCGAATCAGAATTTAGAAGGTAATGTTTTGTGTAGTATCTTAACCAATTTAGTACCATGTGACTATCCTTGTCACTATCAATGTATTGGGTTTCTCGCTTAAATGGTAATCCAGCTAGCCTCCTAGCATTGCTTAACTTTGGTGACCTTTTTGAACCTTGGTGTGTTAAATGTATTGGTAATAAAAATGTATAATATGAATTGATACATAAAAAATGTACATATTATTGTAAATGCATAGTATGTGTGTGTGATGTCATATGGAACATTAATGACAGGTTGCTAGCCCATCCCAAATTGATCCCATTTACCCTTAGTTTATCCTTAGTCACCTCCTACGCCAGGTGACGAAAAAACGGCAGCTAGTTATTTTATACTTCTCGGACTAGCATGAGATATTCATAGCAATTTCTATATCCAATATTACTTAGTACATTTTTCTATAACTAGGTATATTACTTATTTTGTGGTTTTATTCATTTCAGTGTTGATAAAGTGGTAGTTGACTTATCAACAACCAGTAAATTGATAGTGACGGAAACATGGATTCTGAAAATGTCACAATACACCATGAACTTTATCAAGCAGACTGATTGCTCATTGGTTGCTACTGCCGTAAGTACCTAATACAATATGTAGGAAATAATAATATTAGGTTTTAAATAATATGCTCTGAAGTGCTGTAAAACCTTATTTAATAAAAGAAATACCAAATTACTTAAAGATAAAACTTCTGAGGAAAAATATGTGATCTAAATCATCCTTGTTATTTTCCCATTGCCATAGCAATCTCTTGTTTTTTTAGCCTATCAATACAGGCAATGATACTTGTGTTCAACAACCAAGCTGTTCGCCACATCACCCCTCATTACTGCTTATCACCAATATTGAAAATATTCTGCTGTAAGTGCTTTTGGTTTTTTGTTGATATTCAACTATATATGGTCAAGATAACTAACATTCGTTTATAAATTTTGGAATGGACAGTAGCTGTGTGTATAATATTTTCTTTTCCCCTCTAACATAACTATCAAAATTTGCCTTACTTTATTTAGGCAGCATAAGTATAGTGTAAATAATTACAGTGAATCAATAATAGAATAGCATATGTATTATGTTCCCATCATAAATGAATTGATGCCAATATTATTTTTTATTTTCCAGGTTGACACATTAAGCCTATCTCCCACTGGAGAAAACAACACGCAGTATGTAAATATTGAAGTCATACCAAGGAGGTCAGACATAAAGAAGTTCAAGTTCAGAATACTGGCAACCACACTCAAAGACTTGCAGCCAAGGTTGCTTAATCCTGTTGTTATACCAGAAAACTTGCCACTCCTACCGTCTGATTCGGAGAGATTTGTGAATATATTTAAGCAACTTATAGAGGAGAATCCTGTATATTATTTAGATGAGGTAAGTTCCTTGTATATTGCCTTTATCTTTGATTCATCCTTTGAAGGGTGGAGTTGCAAATTGATATATGAAATTCCTTAGACCTGATGACCTTATGACCTTTCCTGAGGAAAATCAGTATCCTAATATTGTCTGTGGTGGCTGCTACTAAAAAGAAAAACTTACTATATATATATAATGTTGTTTGTTCTTCATGAAAGTGACATATAGACTTAAGATTACAATGTATAATCATACATACACATCTCAAGCATTTCCCTTCAGAGGTGAAGGCAGAGATTTCAGAGCCATCCTAACAAATTACTCATACACACACACAATAAAGATTTTATGAATGACTAATAGAATTGTTTAAAACATTTTGCAGCAATTTCTATGTTCAATATTACTTAGTACATTATTTAGTAACTAGGTAAATAACTAATTTTGTGGTGTTATTTGATTATGCTTTTTAATTTCAGTGTTGATAAAGTGGTAGTTGACTTATCAACAACCAGTAAATTGATAGTGACGGAAACATGGATTCTGAAAATGTCACATTACACCATGAACTTTATCAAGCAGACTGATTGCTAATAGAATTGTTTAAAACATTTTGCAGGAACCAGAGAAATGTATAGGATGTATGCAGGTGACAGCCGATGTGAAACTGCAGAAGCGCTGCCTGCCTGAGCCACCTGAACCCAACGCCCCACCAGCCTGCTCTGAATGCAATTGCAGGTGAGGGGAATCTTATACATTAACTAGTGACCCGCTCCGGCTTCGCACGGGTATAAAATATATAGCCTACTCTACTATTTAAAGGACGTTATTAATATATAAACCTTCCTCTTGAATCACTCTATCTATTAAAAAAAACCGCATTTAAAACCGTTGCGTAGTTTCAAACATTTAAGCATACAAAGGGACAGGGAGAAAGCGACTTTGTTTTATACTATGTAGTGATAAACTTTCAAATATACCATAACCCTTCATGCTACGTACACCCGCCTTGAGAAGAAAGTCTCCAATTCAATCTGTATAAGTTCTACTCTTCCTACCCCAACAAACTCTACCTTCTGCTATCTAAATTATTTTCTCTACCCTCCTTTCATCCATCCGTATACTTTTCTCTATTTTAGTTATTACATCTTCTGTCATACCACACTGTTCAAAAATTACATTATTCCGTACCCTATCATACCATTCATCATTACTGGTAGCGAATAATAATGTCTGCCTATGTATATACACGCGAATCCATCATTTGGTATTCAAGGATATTCCTAAAAAGGACTATCATTCTTCAAGGATATTCATAAAAACGACTATCGTCCTTCAAACGTAGTCCTGAAAAGGACTATCATCCTTCAAGGATATTCCTGAAAAGGACTATCGTCCTTCAAGGATATTCCTGAAATGGACTATCATCCTTTGAGGATATTCCTGAAATGGACTATCATCCTTTGAGGATATTCCTGAAATGGACTATCATCCTACAAACGTAGTCCTGAAAAGGACTATCATCCTTCAAGGATTTTCCTGAAAAGGACTATTGTCCTTCAAGGATATTCCTGAAAAGGACCATCGTCCTTCAAACGGAGTCCTGAAAAGGACTAACATTCTTCAAGGATATTCCTGAAAAGGACTATCATCCTTTAAGGATATTCCTGAAAAGGACTATCGTCCTTCAAGGATATTCCTGAAATGGACTATCATCCTTTGAGGATATTCCTGAAATGGACTATCATCCTTCTAACGTAGTCCTGAAAAGGACTATCATCCTTCAAGGATTTTCCTGAAAAGGACTATTGTCCTTCAAGGATATTCCTGAAAAGGACCATCGTCCTTCAAACGGAGTCCTGAAAAGGACTATCGTCCTTCAAACGTAGTCCTGAAAAGGACTATCATCCTTCAAGGATATTCCTGAAATGGACTATCATCCTTTAAGGATATTCCTGAAAAGGACTATCATTCTTCAAGGATATTCCTGAAAAGGACTATCATTCTTCAAGGATATTTCTGAAAAGGACTATCATCCTTCAAACGTAGTCCTGAAAAGGACTAACATTCTTCAAGGATATTCCTGAAAAGGACTATCGTCCTTCAAACGTAGTCCTGAAAAGGACTATCATTCTTCAAGGATATTCCTGAAAAGGACTATCATTCTTCAAGGATATTTCTGAAAAGGACTATCATCCTTCAAACGTAGTCCTGAAAAGGACTAACATTCTTCAAGGATATTCCTGAAAAGGACTATTGTCCTTCAAACGTAGTCCTGAAAAGGACTATCATCCTTCAAGGATATTCCTGAAAAGGACTATCGTCCTTCAAACGTAGTCCTGAAAAGGACTATCGTTCTTCAAGGATATTCCTGAAAAGGACCATCGTCCTTCTAACGTAGTCCTGAAAATGACTATCATCCATCAAGGATATTCCTGAAAAGGACTATCGTCCTTCAAACGTAGTCCTGAAAAGGACTAACATTCTTCAAGGATATTCCTGAAAAGGACTATCGTCCTTTCAACGTAGTCCTAAAAAGGACTAACATTGTTCAAGGATATTTCTGAAAAGGACTATCGTCCTTCAAATGTAGTCCTGAAAAAGACTAACATTCTTCAAGGATATTCCTGAAAAGGACTATCATCCTTTAAGAATATTCCTGAAAAGGACTATCATCCTTTAAGGATATTCCTGAAAAGGACTATCATTCTTCAAGGATATTCCTGAAAAGGACCATCGTCCTTCTAACGTAGTCCTGAAAAGGACTATCATCCTTCAAGGATATTTCTGAAAAGGACTATCGTCCTTTCAACGTAGTCCTAAAAAGGACTATCATTCTTCAAGGATATTCCTGAAAAGGACTATCGTCCTTCAAGGATATTCCTAAAATGGACTATCATCCTACAAACGTAGTCCTGAAAAGGACTAACATTCTTCAAGGATATTCCTGAAAAGGACTATCGTCCTTCAAACGTAGTCCTGAAAAGGACTAACATTCTTCAAGAATATTTCTGAAAAGGACCATCGTCCTTCAAGGATATTCCTGAAAAGGACTATCATCCTTCAAACGTAGTCCTGAAAAGGACTAACATTCTTCAAGGATATTCCTGAAAAGGACTATCATCCTTTAAGAATATTCCTGAAAAGGACTATCATCCTTTAAGGATATTCCTGAAAAGGACTATCATTCTTCAAGGATATTCCTGAAAAGGACCATCGTCCTTCTAACGTAGTCCTGAAAAGGACTATCATCCTTCAAGGATATTTCTGAAAAGGACTATCGTCCTTTCAACGTAGTCCTAAAAAGGACTATCATTCTTCAAGGATATTCCTGAAAAGGACTATCGTCCTTCAAGGATATTCCTAAAATGGACTATCATCCTACAAACGTAGTCCTGAAAAGGACTAACATTCTTCAAGGATATTTCTGAAAAGGACTATCGTCCTTTCAACGTAGTCCTAAAAAGGACTAACATTCTTCAAGAATATTTCTGAAAAGGACCATCGTCCTTCAAGGATATTCCTGAAAAGGACTATCATCCTTCAAACGTAGTCCTGAAAAGGACTAACATTCTTCAAGGATATTCCTGAAAAGGACTATCATCCTTTAAGAATATTCCTGAAAAGGACTATCATCCTTTAAGGATATTCCTGAAAAGGACTATCATTCTTCAAGGATATTCCTGAAAAGGACCATCGTCCTTCTAACGTAGTCCTGAAAAGGACTATCATCCTTCAAGGATATTTCTGAAAAGGACTATCGTCCTTTCAACGTAGTCCTAAAAAGGACTATCATTCTTCAAGGATATTCCTGAAAAGGACTATCGTCCTTCAAGGATATTCCTAAAATGGACTATCATCCTACAAACGTAGTCCTGAAAAGGACTAACATTCTTCAAGGATATTTCTGAAAAGGACTATCGTCCTTTCAACGTAGTCCTAAAAAGGACTAACATTCTTCAAGAATATTTCTGAAAAGGACCATCGTCCTTCAAGGATATTCCTGAAAAGGACTATCATCCTTCAAACGTAGTCCTGAAAAGGACTATCATTCTTCAAGGATATTCCTGAAAAGGACTATCATCCTTTAAGAATATTCCTGAAAAGGACTATCATCCTTTAAGGATATTCCTGAAAAGGACTATCATTCTTCAAGGATATTCCTGAAAAGGACCATCGTCCTTCTAACGTAGTCCTGAAAAGGACTATCATCCTTCAAGGATATTTCTGAAAAGGACTATCGTCCTTTCAACGTAGTCCTAAAAAGGACTATCATTCTTCAAGGATATTCCTGAAAAGGACTATCGTCCTTCAAGGATATTCCTAAAATGGACTATCATCCTACAAACGTAGTCCTGAAAAGGACTAACATTCTTCAAGGATATTCCTGAAAAGGACTAACATTCTTCAAGGATATTTCTGACCTAAAAAGGACTATCGTCCTTCAAGGATATTCCTGAAATGGACTATCATCCTACAAACGTAGTCCTGAAAAGGACTAACATTCTTCAAGGATATTCCTGAAAAGGACTATCGTCCTTCAAACGTAGTCCCGAAAAGGACTAACATTCTTCAAGGATATTTCTGAAAAGGACTATCGTCCTTCAAACGTAGTCCTGAAAAGGACTAACATTCTTCAAGGATATTTCTGAAAAGGACTATCGTCCTTCAAACGTAGTCCCGAAAAGGACTAACATTCTTCAAGGATATTCCTGAAAAGGACTATCGTCCTTCAAACGTAGTCCCGAAAAGGACTAACATTCTTCAAGGATATTTCTGAAAAGGACTATCGTCCTTCTAACGTAGTCCTGAAAAGGACTATCATCCTTCAAGGATATTCCTGAAAAGGACTATCGTCCTTCAAGGATATTCCTGAAAAGGACTATCGTCCTTCAAACGTAGTCCTGAAAAGGACTATCGTCCTTCAAGGATATTCCTGAAATGGACTATCATCCTTTAAGGATATTCCTGAAAAAGACTAACATCCTTTAAGGATATTCCTGAAAAGGACTATCATTCTTCAAGGATATTTCTAAAAAGGACTATCATCCTTCAAGGATATTCCTGAAAAGGACCATCGTCCTTCAAACGTAGTCCTGAAAAGGACTATCATCCTTCAAGGACATTCCTGAAAAAGACTATCGTCCTTCAAGGATATTCCTGAAAAGGACTATCGTCCTTTAAACGTAGTCCTGAAAAGGACTAACATTCT
The DNA here is from genome assembly GCA_030578115.1 of Leucoptera coffeella. Taxonomy (NCBI): domain Eukaryota; kingdom Metazoa; phylum Arthropoda; class Insecta; order Lepidoptera; family Lyonetiidae; genus Leucoptera; species Leucoptera coffeella. The sequence goes on from JAMBLF010000894.1 coordinate 158,169, forward strand.
TCAAGGATAATTCTGAAAAAGACTATCATCCTTCAAACGTAGTCCTGAAAAAGACTATCGTCCTTCAAGGATATTCCTGAAAAGGACTATCGTCCTTCAAACGTAGTCCTGAAAAGGACTAACATTCTTCAAGGATATTCCTGAAAAGGACTATCGTCCTTCAAACGTAGTCCTGAAAAGGACTAACATTCTTCAAGGATATTCCTGAAAAGGACTATCGTTCTTCAAACGTAGTCCTGAAAAGGACTAACATTCTTCAAGGATATTCCTGAAAAGGACTATCGTTCTTCAAACGTAGTCCTGAAAAGGACTAACATTCTTCAAGGATATTCCTGAAAAGGACTATCATCCTTCAAGGATATTTCTGGAAAAGACTATCGTCCTTCAAACGTAGTCCTGAAAAGGACTAACATTCTTCAAGGATATTTCTGACCTAAAAAGGACTATCGTCCTTCAAGGATATTCCTGAAATGGACTATCATCCTACAAACGTAGTCCTGAAAAGGACTAACATTCTTCAAGGATATTCCTGAAAAGGACTATCGTCCTTCAAACGTAGTCCTGAAAAGGACTAACATTCTTCAAGGATATTTCTGAAAAGGACTATCGTCCTTTCAACGTAGTCCTGAAAAGGACTATCTTTCTTCAAGGATATTTCTGAAAAGGACTATCGTCCTTCTAACGTAGTCCTGAAAAGGACTATCATCCTTCAAGGATATTCCTGAAAAGGACTATCGTCCTTCAAGGATATTCCTGAAAAGGACTATCGTCCTTCAAGGATATTCCTGAAATGAACTATCATCCTTTAAGGATATTCCTGAAAAAGACTAACATCCTTTAAGGATATTCCTGAAAAGGACTATCGTCCTTCAAGGATATTCCTGAAATGGACTATCATCCTACAAACGTAGTCCTGAAAAGGACTAACATTCTTCAAGGATATTTCTGAAAAGGACTATCGTCCTTCAAACGTACTCCTGAAAAGGACTAACATTCTTCAAGGATATTCCTGAAAAGGACTATCGTTCTTCAAACGTAGTCCTGAAAAGGACTAACATTCTTCAAGGATATTTCTGAAAAGGACTATCGTCCTTCAAACGTACTCCTGAAAAGGACTATCATCCTTCAAGGATATTTCTGGAAAAGACTATCGTCCTTCAAACGTACTCCTGAAAAGGACTATCGTCCTTCAAGGATAATCCTGAAACTTATAATATCTTGAGTCACTTTTTATATCAGTATTGCATTTTCAATTAGCTGAGTGGAACCTTTTTTCCGCAACAATAATGATCATACATGCTCAAGCTATACCCTTTAGTTTCTAAGATTTGTTAGTTTGTAAGTAGTAAATGTTTTTATTAGTGTTTTTATGGCTATGAGTAAACCCTTTTGACGACCTCTGTGGCGCGGTTGGTTAACCACCTGAACGCTATCGTGAGGTCCCGGGTTCGATTCCCGGTGGAGGCAGAGTTAAGAACTACGCTTTTCTTCTGCTTTCCAGTCTGGTTGTTGATTATATATGCTATATATGTATTTATCTATATATAATAAGTATATATTTCTAAAATTTACGTTGACTAGTACCCTTAACACAAGTCTTAAATGTACTTACCAAGGGGCTAGTTCAATTGGTGTAATAATGTCAAAATATTATTATTATATTATTATTTTCTTGCAGAGTGATGTGGTGTGGCGGTTGCATGGCCCAGTGGTGGTGGTCGAAAGCCGGCGGGGCTAGCGGAGTGGCCAATGCCTCTCGCGGGTCATGCCCAGTGTGCAGGGCGGTGTTTTGTACCCTAGATGTGTGTAGAGCTATTGTTAGGCCCAATAATGAAGGTCCTTCACAAGCGTAGCGAAAAGTATATGAATAGTTTTGGTATAAGTTGCTAAAATGAATAGTAATAACTGTAATTTTAAAGGATAGACCAATTTATTTTTGTTCCAAGATTGATGATACAAAAATACTATTGTTACTTTTAATTCCTATTTTTACTACTTTACTTTTTTTTTATTATTTGGCCTTCAATATTCCTGGGCTTTCCTCAATCAAGTTCATTTGACAATAACAGATAGTTATTTAATTGATGAATTATATTTGCAAATTAATTAATAAATATAAAATATATATTTATTGATTAATCAAGACTTATTGATGAGGTCATCTGCGGTGAAAGCTCAGGGTTACCAGCCTATATTGAGCAGGAGTTGCTTCTTATGCTATAAAACTATACGCTACCCAAGGCCAAGTCAAAACATAGAAAACTAAAATAGACTTCCAATATTTTAATACCAGAATAATAATTATTAACCTGGAACCATTGAGATAATATACATTGATGTCATTCCTAATTGTAATGTAAGTAGCATTTATTAGGCAATAAATGATTAGTAATAATTCTTCCCCTATTATAAATAATATAATTACCTTATGGTAGTATTATTTCCATTATTATGAATAGTTTTAAGACTAAAAATAATACGAGATCTTGCAAGATAGTTTGAGTCAATTTATAAATATTATTAATTCGTGCTTTATGCCGAATAAATAAATTAAGATTATTGTAAAAATGTAAATAAAACTATGACAAAATCTTATCTGAAGTTTATTATTGTATCTCTGTATTTATTTTATACAAAGTAAATAATACGTATATATCTAAGTATTAGTATCGTCTACGGAATCAGTACCTGTCCAGTGTATTAGCAATTTGGAGAAACATAGATTTTGAGGAATACCACAACGTACACTCAATTTTGTTACTTTCAAGAAATTTTTAACGGTCGTGTTTTGTACGTAGGTGTATGTACTTACAAAACACATCCTTTCCACGAGGGAAAACATACCTACAAATCGAAAATAAATTTACGAAATCCGTCGAATACTACGGTGAGGAAAAACATCGTGAGGAAACCTTCCTGCTCCCCGAACAGGTAATAGTGCTTGAAAATGGCGACACGGCTTACCACCTGTCACATTGAGTACTGACTATCTGGTTAACACGTGTGTTCGAGGTGGCCATAGAAATATTTACAATCTTCGCAATTGCGGAGATGGACACCTTAACCTCTGACTACTCCGCAAGGGTTAATGATCATGAACACTTTTGTCTTTAAATTGAAAATAATCAGCATCCCGTATTTGATGATACAAAATAATGCAGAATCACTAGCCTTAAAATTTCTTATACTTAACGCCAATTCCCACTTTTTTCGTGTTTTGTACATTTATGACTATTCAACGTATATTTAAGAAATATATACATATTATTCATTGATAAATACATATAGCACATATACCTAATCAACGGCCTGACCAGAAAGCGGTAGAAAAGCGTAGTTCTTAACTCTGCCTCCACCGGGAATCGAACCCGGGACCTCACGATTAGCAGCAGTTAACTGATAGCGCCACGGAGGTCGTCAAATATGCGCCCTCTGACGGGATAAAAAGCTAGTGTTCCACTCAATTTAAATTTCTAAACTGAATTTGCAAAATAAAATCAGTTTTTGTCGGTACCTTCCTAATCTAATTGATTTCAATTAAAAATTTTATTATTTTAAGTGTGATTTATTAATAACCTTAGATTTATACCAGAATGAAGGGAGATTTGGTGAAATAACTTTAATAATACGAAACGAAATGAAGCACATCAGAGTATACTTTTACGCCACTACCCTGTCAGGAACGGAGAAGAGTATAGAATGGAACCCAGAAAAAGACAAACCTATGTCACATAACAGGCTTATAGTTCGTCAAGCGCTTCTTGGTAAAGATTCCAAGCCTGATGAACAGAATGTGGTACAAATTCACACAGTTGCTCATAAGACGCATAGCATTAGAAGTGCCATAGCTATCCTGAAGATTGGTGACGTCAGAAGTGCTAGAATAAACGTAGAATTTCCAGATCCCCCCGTTGTTTTCACTTTAACAGAAGGCACGGGACCAGTCCATATTATAGGCCAGTATGTTTTTATGGACCTTTCAGACTCATTAGTGATATCCAGATCTGAATATGAGAAAAGTTTAAGAAAAGCAAGTGATAAGCAGAAATCTAAAAATGGAAGCTTTAAGGGTAAAGGAAAAGGAAAGGGTAAAAAGTCGAGTACAAAACCTAAGGAAGAAATGGCAGAAGTAATACCACAAGGTTTAGTAGCTGTGTAGTTTCTTATTAGATAGTATTCTTATATCTGTGTTGTTATTAGTATACTTTATTTGCACTATCAAAGTCAATCTGCAAGTCTTATGATATTTTCAATAGAAATACTAATGCTGAGTGTGAGGGTTGTGGATTACACTCAGAATAATATGTAACTGTATCATTAGAACTGTATTTGTATAAACTGTGTCCTTTGGGTACAATGTAGGTTATTTGTCTTCCCTAGGTATAGGCAAAGAAATAAAGTGAATGAATTATGGAAAATTGTTTATCAAGTATTAATTTTATTGTTGACATTCATTGTTGCTTATTACTTTAGGTTTATGTCATGTTCAATAAATTATTTCTTAGTCTAATATTTTTACTAATTATTTATAAGAGCTGAATTTCTAAGTAGGTATTATAAGAGTTGAAAGATTTTAGTCAGAAATGAGACATAATTTTATTTAAATAATAATTAAATGTAATGTTATCTATTTTTGCAAGTATGGCTGTTATGTAATTTAGGCAGTGAAATAATTATGTATGTAAAATAAGGTAATGTGAAAATTTATGCCAAATGATATTGATATTAGTCCACATGAATTTTGATTTAATATCTAATTATTATGATAAGAAGTTATTTTGTATGAACTCGAAATAAACAGCCAAAATATTTTAGTTCAATTAATTTTACATGAGGATGTTGCTTTATGTGCTTGAATATTAATATAATATACTGTAAGCAAATAAAATTTGTAATTAAAAGTTCATTGTAATATATTTCGTTTTTATTTCTACTAATGCTTTTCATGTTTTTTTGTAATTTGTGGGTATACTTAAATATCTATGAAACTTAACTATAAATTGAGTTAAAACTACATTGTTTCACACTTAAGAAATATTATTTAAATTTTTTACTTGAAGTAATCTAATAGTATTAGCTATCCATTGTCATTTGAGATTGTTTAACTTAGAAACTTGTCTTAAAATTGATCTACGTATCTCATGCGGGATAGTCTGACGTCAAACCCACTTTGAACCAAATAGCTCCTAACTTGATAAAACTACCCTATCGAACAAGTGAAAAATTACGGATGGGTGTGACAAGCTCTGACTACTAATATATTGCAAAAACTTGTATTGTGTTGTGATATGGGTATATATTAGAGTACCCCGCCACATACGGTGGCAGTAGCCAAACTTGGAACTAAATTTGACGTTTCCGCCATTGCGTGTTATTTTGTATGAAAAGTAAATTTAGTATTACCAGCGTTGTGTTTTTTGCCCACTCTTTGTAATTTTTATGTTTGTTAAGGGTGATTATAATAAATTGATTTCCGGAGTTTCTTGTTAGTTCTTCTCCAAGCTAGGGTCTCCGCTGATCTAACCTCGGTAAAAAATATGTAAAGACAATGCTCAGTGCCATGTTTGAAATAATAGTTTTAAGAGATTCGCGATTTATACTCATGATATAAGATATAAGGGTGTGTATAAGATTGATTGCAGCTGTGGGAAATCCTATGTCGAACAGACTAAACGGTCTATTGCGGACAGAGTGAAGGAACACATAATATATGTAATATATAATAAGAAGGATAAGTCCCGTTAATTATTAATCATGTTTGAAATAGTATAATAAACATATTTTGACTTTGATATATTAATTTGTTTTATTTGAGTTTATAGCTCTGCAACCAAAGATCGTTACAAATGAAACCTATAATGTTTCGAGCCGTATGGCACAGTGAGTGCTAGTTTTGGCGTGTTTACTGGTAACACTGAATTACGCGACTGTGGCGACGCCTCCAACTGCCACCGTATGTGGCGCGATCTCTACCCGTTGTATTTGATGTCAATGTCAAAAATAGTCAACAAAAGTCTGAACTGTTGTATTGACTGACAGATGACACGTCTGCGAGCGGTGTGTGGCTTTTTTGCAGCAAAGTATTTATTTATGAAATTGTTGTAATTTTAATGAAAGAACTTAATTTAAAATTACATAGCTTTGGATAGTGTATGCAGAATAAGTTAATCCTTTGTGTTTGCTGGATATAATTGCCTTAATAGTTAAGTAAGTGTTATCTCCGAACTGGTCACCATTATCACAGAAACATGAAACTACTAGGTGTAATTAAATTGATTGCTAGCTGTTTTACAGTGTTTTTATTAGATTTTTCGTATTCGACAGAGGTACTAAGATGAGATGCATTAAGTTAGTTTCACAGAATGCGAAACAAATACTTCCTTTTGACTAATCATACTAGGTTCATTCCCTTGCAGTTGCCTAGGCTGAAATGTTAATAAATAGTTCATGAAAACTTATTAATAACGTAAGCTTATAGTATTATAATGTATTTTAGTAACAATTTCAATTAATAATGATATGAAACAAACTTATTCCAGATATTGTTGCCAAATTGATTTCCTGTAACAAAACACTAAATGTTATTATATTGCAATGCTTTAAAAACCGCATTCTAGTACAATTAATATCAATTAATTTATATTATTTATGGTTTACCTCAAAAGCTAAATGTTATGGTAATAATACTATGAAGTGTAAACAAATAAATGATTGCATCATTACAGACATCACCATGGCGTCAGTGGAACAGCCATGTTATACCCTCATCAACTTTCCCACCGAGTCTATTGAGCCACACAATGAGATGCAACTCAAGCAAGATCTCGGTAAGTTATTGTTAGCCTTTGTACACGTTAATGTTATATGGAAAACGTTTTCACTATATCAAGTATTGATTTATTGGTAAAGGTAGATTTAACTTGTACTTTTTATATAAAAACTTTACAGTTATTCATTCTTAGACGTTTGAGTGATCACTATTGTTTTATGAATGTCTTTGACTAACCCAAGAAGTATGCTTCACCTGATAGTTAATATTGAAGTATTTTTGCAGATATTGTCTCTTACCAACAGTTAGATTTCTTTATTATATTCTGCAACACTAACTATATTGGGGCTCTCTGTATCAGTAAGTACAGGGTTCAAATCCTGCCTGAGTGTGTGTCAATGGAAATGAAGTTGAATGAATTTCTATGTAAATTTTTGTAATAAAAAATAAATTTGCAAAATGCACCTAATACTATGGTGAGGGAAAACATTGTGAGGATGCCTATCTGATCCCCAAACAGGTAATAGTTAGCAAGCAATGATAACATAGGTTACCACCTGTCACACTGACTATCTGGTCAAAACGTGGGTTCGAGGTGGCCATAGAATTACTACCTCCGCGATTGCAGAGATGGATACCTGAATTTCTGACTACCCCGCAATTACATAGATGGAAACCTGAAACTGAAACTATGGATTAATACTTGTGAACATATTTGTCTATTGACTAACTATATTATTAAAATCCTATAAAATATACTAGATAGGTTGCATTGCAATGTATCCTTTCACTGTTTTATAATACATATTTCTAAGTTCTCAATCACCATATTAATAAACATACTCCCCCTTCTTCCAGAAAAGGGCGACAGACTTAAAAAGATAGAGGCACTCAAGAAAGTGATCGCCATAATACTGTCAGGGGACAAGATCCCCGGTCTGTTGATGATCATCATACGATTCGTTCTGCCCCTCCAAGACCATGCCATAAAGAAGCTGCTCCTTATATTCTGGGAGATAGTGCCCAAGACTACCCCTGATGGCAAGTTGCTGCAGGAGATGATCTTAGTCTGTGACGCTTATAGGAAGGTATGTAGAGTCATAAGAAGGTATTTTGTATGTGAAGTTGTATGTGTATTTCAATTATTGCATTATAGTTGTTAGTTAACCTTTTAACCGCCACAATTTTTATCAGTTGGCGTGCCCCCAACGCCTCAGGGATAATATTAGTAAATTTACCTTATTGAAATAGTATTTTAATTTATTTCTTGTTATGGTAAATCTGAATTATAATATTAAATAAAAGGTTGAATATATAAACTTTCGAAAAAGCAATGTATTTTAGGCTAAAACATCGCAATATGTATAGAAATTGTGCAAATAATTAACTAGGTTTTTTGTCCAATAAATATGACTCAGGCAGTTAAAAGGTTAAGTAAATGTTTCATTATTATTAATAATGATATCTTTATTGAGACATCCACATCAATTACATACAATATTCAACATACAATAGAATTTATAGACAATAATTTACATAATATAATTTGTAGCAACATATGATGCAGATGTTGAGAGATATTATTGTGTACAGGTGCTATCTTTATTAAATAACACATGTGCTTTCAAGGCTCAGCCGATTATTTTTTTTATTTTTTTTATTTTACTTTATTTAGGATTATACTATTCTAATATATTGTCAATTGTTTGAATAAATTTATGGATGGGGATTTTTATATTAACATATTGTGATTGAGTTGTTTTTTCAGGAATAGTTCAGTACTATCCTTCAGAGATTAGGGATATGATCTGTATATAGGATAATATGCTATATACAGATCATATATTATATTTAAATGTATTCTATTTTGAATTTTATCATTATTTTTTGTATGTATGAAAAAAAAAAATTTATTTAGAAATAAAGTAAGAAATATTTATTTACTCCTTACAACATTTTCTTTTGAACGATACTAATGAGTAGAAATTCAATGCTATCTCAGTATTTGATGCAACCAAGCTGCATCACTGATCCTCCTAAAGCAAAACAACTAAATTTTTGGTTTTAAGAGATTAGCGATTTATACTCATGATTAATAACTAACGGGACTTATCGCGTAAGTTAAACATCAGGTTAATAATAAAGGTAAGTAACTTTATTATATAAAAACGTAACGTAAGTCCCGTTCGTTATTAATCACAACTAAATTTAGTTAGTATTATTTAGAATAATTAATAGGCCATAAATTCACATCATCTACCAGTTTCCAATATTATTTATATACTACTATATCACTTTTTCAGGACTTACAACACCCAAATGAGTTCATCCGTGGCTCGACATTGCGCTTCCTGTGCAAGTTGAAGGAGCCCGAGTTATTGGAGCCCCTGATGCCGGCCATCAGGGCCTGTCTTGAGCACCGCCATTCATATGTGCGCAGAAATGCTGTGTTGGCCATATTTACTATTTATAGGTGAGAACTAATAACTATAAATCAATAAAAATACATGCATATGCATACATACACAAAAATGCAAAATGCACCGAATACTATGGTGAGGGAAACATTATGAGGAAATCTAATTGTTCCCGAACAGGTAATAGTCAGTGCTTGTAAATGAAGACACGGCTTACCAGTCACATGGAGTACTATCTGGTCAACATGTGGTTTCAAGATGACCATAGAATGACTAACTAACCTAACCATTAACTGAACCACTGACTAGCCCGCAAGAGTTAATGGTTGTGAACGCGTTTGTTATTACTATTCTTATCAATAGCTGTATTATAAACAGATGTATGTATAACCTTAACCTAACCCTTAACTTAACCTAACCCTTTCATAATACTCGTGTATTCTCTCGCATACTACTTCCCTGCATTTAGTATTGAATAGAACCTTAGCGACACAAGTTATCCTCAATTTCAACTAGGGATTTGCGCTAGGTAGAGGCAGCTAGATTTTTAATTACATTTCACCATGACTTTTGTTGATTTTCTTTAGTATTATAGATGTGGTTATTCATGATTCATGATGATCCTGTTCAAACACCCTTAAATAACAGCATTCTTATACTGCTTCACAAAACATATTACATATATTTACCCAAACATTTGTTCCCTTTTTCCCAGGAACTTTGAATTCCTGATCCCAGACGCCCCAGAATTAGTAGGAACCTTCCTGGAGTCCGAACAAGACATGTCGTGCAAGAGAAACGCGTTCCTCATGTTGCTCCACGTTGACCAAGAGAGGGCGCTGTCTTATTTGGCCGATAGGCTGGAGGCGGTGCAAGGCTTTGGGGATATATTGCAACTGGTTATTGTGGAGTTGATTTATAAGGTAATTGATTGTTATAGTATGAAGTTAAGTGTAGCTAGCTGCAATGTTATTACTGGTACATTGTACTCTACATTGTTACCTGATTTATGTTTATATTATATTTATTTAGGTATTGAATTATTAATCAAAAAAATCATGGCAATAATAACTATTACATTGATATTGTAATAGCTTAATGTTATTAGAACATATTACTTCAATAATCACCCTGCGAATGCCGTAAGTAAACTGCCTGCAGTACGCAACGTAAATAACAGAAGAGCGTGTATGAGAAGGTTAATGGGCGTGAGCGTAGCAAGAGATTTGTCAGGATCGTTCCAGGCGGCGATCGATAGTCCCATTAAGGACGTAGAGACATATGTACAGTCAACGCTGAATGTGCAGTCCCAGTAACTTTTTATAAGGTTTACGTTTATAAGAACAAAAGACAATACTTTTCATTTCGAAGCACGCGAACGTATTGGCCAGGACAATACATAGTGGCGCCAGTTTTAAAATGTAAAATATTATCTTTTGTTTTTACAAACTTAAACCTTATAAAAAGTTGCTGGAACTGCACTTTTAGTGCTAAATGTACGTTGAATTATTATTTAATTAACGACCCCGCTCCGGCTTCATACGGGAATAAAATATATAGCCTACTCCACTATTAATGGATGTTATTATACGTATAAACCTTCCTCATGAATCACTATCTATTAAAAAAAACCGCATCAAAATTCGTTGCGTAGTTTCAAAGATTTAAGCATACAAAGGGACATAGGGACAGAGAAAGCGACTTTGTTTTATACTATGTAGTGATACTATTATAACATCTTTTGTTGCATACCACCTAACACCTATTATAACATCTTTATTAACCCTTTGTTATATATTATAACACCTTTTGTTGTATACCAGGTCTGCCACGCAAATCCGTCGGAGCGTTCCCGCTTCATTCGTACCGTGTACGGGCTGTTGAACGCGTCGAGTGCGGCGGTCAGGTACGAAGCCGCTGGCACCCTGGTCACGCTGTCGTCCGCGCCTGCCGCTGTTAAGGTACGTTGCCATGGTTACGTGCTAGAATAATAATAATAATAATCCTTTATTGAAAGCGTGGAGTTACGTTAAATGACACAATAGTACCGACGAACAATTATACAATAAAAGTTAAATAAGAAAAATGTTATACAAGACTAAGTTATTATATTAAAATTACCAATCAGAATTAAGTGTCAGTCAATTAGTGTGTGCCGTGGAGATCCCAAATGGCGTCCAGTTCATGGTCAATGGTAGAATGGTCTAGAATCATAAATAACAAAACATGAAAGTGCTTCGCTTGTTATGTATGTGATTAGAAAGAAGATGAAATGCGTAATTATGAATTCATAATCAGCATACAGGTGGTTAAACTTAACGTCACGGAGGTTTATACAGAATTTATTCGTCGTTGTATATACCACTATGATATAACCTGACTTATGTTACCTCTATAATCGCATTCGTACATTGATGAAAATACATATGTTTAGGACTTAATATGTTTTATCGAACATACATAACATACATGCGCTTCACGACTTGTTGTTACACTCTCTTTTTTATTGTGGCGAGGTAGTCAGAGGAATGTCATTTTCCAAAATTTTGATGACATGTCAGGTATGGGTCACTCGAAGCCCGCGTTTCACTAGATAGACAGCACCAAACGTGATAGGTAGTTGGGGATATTTGTTCTTTACAATTTACCTATTAATACTATTCTACTTATACATATTATAACTACAATTACTTTTCTAGGCCGCAGCCGCCTGCTACATAGACTTGATAGTGAAAGAGAGTGACAACAACGTGAAGCTCATTGTCCTGTCCCGTCTGTCTGCCCTGAGGGACATTGAGGGCGTACAGCAGTCCTCTCGAGCCCTCCCTGACTTGGCAATGGACGTGCTCAGGGCCCTGGCTTGTCCTGACCTGGATGTCAGGAAACAGACTCTGCAGTTAGGTATGTGCTTGTGATTTTGTTGTTAGTAGTAGATTTTATACATACATACGTATCGTGACCGACTCCCTGAAGAGGGGTAGACAGAGATCACGGATCTGACTGTCCCGATCCTGAGAAAGTACTTTCGCTTCATTGACACGCATAAACCTCCTCATATACACTCGGCGGTTATAGGTACATGTAACTTCTAAGATTTTATAATAATGATTAATAATTAACGGGACTTATCGCGTAAGTTTTTATATAATAAAATTACCTTTATTATATAAAAACTTACGCGATAAGTCCCGTTAATTATTAACCATGAGTATAAATCGTGAATCTCTTAAAACTATAATTTTATAATAATTACTTAATAACGGGTTAACTATATAGTATGTCGTAAGAAATAGTAAGCTGGTATGTACCTATATAAAACATAAACGGTTATCTTATGGGCATGTAAATGACTGACTAATAACAGGTTATAATTTATTCGTAACGTACTTTAATTAAATGAAATAGAATTTTTATGTTCTAATCCAATTATTGTATATTAGTTTTATTGTAAGTAATTCATATGGATGTGCTAATAAAGATTATATTATTCATCAATTGAAATTGCATCTAGTTACAGCCCTGTCTTATTAATCAATTATAATACTATCAGTTTCAAATGGTCCAAAGAGTAAGTATTTCCGAGTTTGTACCCAGAAGAGATTGAAGGAAGACATTCTATATACACATATATGTTTTATGATTCATTAACATAACATACTTCTTTTCTTAGCACTGGACGTATGTGGCCCGCGTCAAGCGAATGGGTTAGCAGGCGCCTTAGTACGAGAGGCGGCGAGGGCTCAAGCAGCCGCTAATGACGATTCGCCCCCCGTACAGGCAACTGCTGGTTAAAGCACTGCATCGGGCGGCTGTTAAGGTAAAAATATATGTATTATTTTTATATAATATTGTTTTAGAATAAGCGGTTGTAGTCTAGTGGGGAAGATCTCTGGCTTCTTATTTAAGGGTTTAGGTTTGAATTCCGGTTCTGCATGTACCAATAAGGGAAATATCAAAAAGTATTTATTTGTGATTTTACGTACATAATTTACAGTCGCTTACAGTAGGGAAGACATTGTGAGGAAACATGCTAATCCCAAGGGATATGTAATAGACTGTTCCTAATACGGCGATACGGTTCGCTATCTATCACGGTCGGAGCTGTCTATCTAGTGAAATGCGGCTTTGAATGGTTCATACCTAACATGCTTCCAAAATTTCACTACACCTACATATATTCAATATAATATGTTTAGATATGTCTAACTATATATTGAAAGGTAATCAGATATCTTTATTAATTTATCGTGATACGACCCCGGTCTCACATCACTACATAATATAAAACAAAGTCGCTTTCTTTGTCCCTATGTCCCTTTGTATGCTTAAATCTTTGAAACAACGCAACGGATTTTTATGCGGTTTTTTTTAATAGATAGAGTGATTCAAGAGGAAGGTTTATATGTATAATAACATCCATTAAATAGTGGAATAGGCTATATATTTTATACCCGTGCAAAGCCGGAGCGGGTCACTAGTAGTAAATAAGATGAGTATAGATCGCGAGTGTTTAAAAATATATATTAAATGTTGCAGTTCCCCGAAGTGGCAGGTGGCGTGACCCCCGCTTTGCTGGAGATGCTGGGGGACGGCACCGAGCCTGCTGCAGCCTCTGTCATGGTCTTCGTGAGAGAGGCCATGCACTCTTTCCCTGATCTAAGGGACCTTATTTATGAGGTAACCAATGTTATGTATAAGTGTAACATTAGAAAGATGACTATAGTTGAATAGAAGTGAAACATAGATGGGGTTGTTATGAATATGTTATGCAAACTTATATTTATAACCGTAGTGATATAGATATTCTTATATTCATGTCTTTTAGTATCTGTCGGGGTGTACGTAAATTTTGAGACACAAGTTTTTACAAATTTTCAGTTTAACAGTGTTTGTATTGGGGCTCTGTCATTTGCTAATATTTATTGTAAACATACGTTTTAATGCTATTTTATTACTATTATATCTGCGGATTTTAAGTTCGGAGTATTTCAAAGTACACGTTCCTTACTCACGTTATGCACATTTGCTTAAATTATATATTTGACCTATTAACTATGATTAATAACTAACGGGACTTATCGCGTAAGTTTTTATATAATAAAGTTACCTTTATTAACCCGACGTTTCGGCTACGTTGCAGCAGCCATGTTTAGATAATAAGTCCCGTTAGTTATTAATCATGAGTATAAATCGTTAATTAAATATTTGGACGGACGATAGTAGATTAATCAATCAAATATATGTGAGGGAAGAGCGGTTGCATAGAAGTCGTCCAAGTAAATCGTATAAGGTATAAGAGATCCTGATATCATTCTTTTTACGTTCCATATCTTATTATTTACGTGTATTCCTATAGAAACTAGTGGAAGCCGTCCCCAAGATCTCTAAGGGCAAGGTGTGTCGTTCTGCCGTGTGGACTCTGGCGCAGTGGGCCGATTCAACTGAGAGGGCGAGGCAGGCGCTCAGCGTCATCGCCGCCGCCATTCCTGACTTGGCCACTGAACAGGTAGGGTGGTAAATGAAGTACGCTACAGTTAAGGAGTAGTTGGATGTTCGTGTGATGTAGTATGTATGTTTACTAAAGATGTACTCAGAAGTGATATAGTCCTAAAACAGCCGAAATATGAAAAGAAATATCTGTAGAAAATCGATTGTTGTGTACAAGATTCACCTCGGGTTTTAATCGAGTACATTCTATTCGGAATCTTTTGTTTATGTTGTCCCAATGCGTGAGCCTCGCTAGTTTGTGTATATGCATGTTAATTATGTTATTATGCATGTTATTTATTAAATTCCTATGGTTTCTTTCTCTCTAGGATGAAGAAGAAAATAAGACCGAAGCGGCTTCAGAAGCGGACGCTGCGCCGCGTCAGTTAGTGACGTCAGACGGCACGTACGCATCGCAGTCGGCGTTCAACTTGCCCAAGTAAGTGAAAAGGAAAAATGTCTCATGTTAGACTAGACGTAAGTAAAATGGGAAGTAGCTGCCTTTGATGGCAAGCAAGTTGTTAAGATTGATAAGTGGGCTACCTATCACGAATACATACATACACTCCAGCCCGTTTGCCTACGAAGTGGTAGGCAGAGATCAAAGATCCCCATTTGTCTCAATGCTAACACGTTAATATCATTTCATTCACATGGCAGTTATAGGAACTTCTAAAAAATGTGTTATTATAATATGTAACAAACTATAGTTTTTTTATAGTAGTGTAGGACGCCCCCCTGCTAGATGGACCGATGACCTGAAAAAGGTCGCTGGTAGTGGTTGGCTGAGGGTCACGACTGATCGTGTTTTGTGGCGTACTCTTGGGGAGGCCTACGTCCAGCAGTGGACTGACATAGGCAAATTGATTGATTGATATATAAAATTGGAAAAAGCAGCCTTGGATGGCAAGTTGTAAAAAGGTAATGAATGAAGTAAGGTTCTAGAGAAATTAAAGGGTGATAACTTGGTTACATATTACAAATACATACATACCAGCCCGTGTACCTACGAAGGGACAGGCAGAGATCAAAGATCCCATTTGTCTCAATCCCACCACATTAATATCATTTCATTCTCATCACGCCCCCTAACACACGGCAATTATAGGTACTTGTATGTGTCATTATAATGAACCGAACAGTTACTTTTGTTATATTCCTTGACAGGGTCAAAGTTAAAAATCTGCCATTTTCTTTCAACCAAGCGTATCATAGTTCTTACCTTGCTTTTTTTCACCCAATATGTAATGAGTGCCTAAACCACGAACTAAATATAAAGAGGACCCGGCGTAAGGAGCGGTTCCTGTTACGTGGTGCGGAGGCCAAATGACGTGTTTTAATTGGAGCGGAGTCTAAAAATGTGTAGTAGAAAGAAGATACCTAATTTGATTGGCCGATGACGTGTTTTGATTGGTTGTAATATCCCCCTCTCCATCACGCGTACCTCGTTTCAGCCCGCGTAGTGCCACGCTAGTTTCTATACAAATATTGCGTAAGGTTTCTCTTATTAATTACTCCATGACCTAAACAGATATGCATGTAACCCCTTTTTAGATCCGGCAAATCAAACGAGTCGGCACCGTCTAAGCCGACAGGTCTACGTGGCGAAGTAACCAGTGGAGAATCCTTCACCACGGCCTGCGTATGTTCGGCCCTTGCGAAGCTTTCTTTGCGTCTGCCTCAAGAAGAAAGCTTGCTCGCCCTCAAGCATATAGCGGCGTTGCTGGCGTACCATAAGAAGAATCCAGGTGTGTGTGGATTGGATGTAGTTAATATTTTGTTTTTTGTGATGTAAGATAGTTGGTTTATATAAATGTTATCGTTAGCTAGTAATATTTACAGTTTTAAGAGATATT